>CM049606.1:9960398-10008378 GCA_026979955.1 Megalurothrips usitatus
ATCGGCTCTAGCCGCTAACGTTATATTGATTTAACAAAAAAAAAAAAACCGTTTAATTAACCAGGCATTTTTTTTTTTTAGGGGGGTGCGGGGGGACTGAATGCTAGTCCGTTAATAAAGTGGTTCCTAGGACCAAATATTTTTTTCGATTGGATGTTTAGTTAAATTAACCAATTCGTAGTCGATTTAATATAAATTATTTGGCCTTTGGAGACGATTTTATCTTATTAAGGTCGGGCTCTCATCGCTGAGCATATATCGCGAATAACATTGAGTCCGATCAAGGGACGGAGCTGCACAATGTCTCATTTTAATCGCGCTTCACTCCTCTTTCCACTGCGCTTTTCCGATTTTCAATAGCACCTCTGGTTTACTATTTCATTTTTAACAGTATTTCAACTTTCGCGAAAAATTATGTAAACTGATGTCGTGCTCGTCATCGTAAAAAGAGAAGGGAAGGGAGAGAGGTTACCAGCTATTGCGGCCAAGACGCTGCATTGCATGCAATGCCTAAATGGAAGGGGACGTGCTGGCATCCCACGGGTAAAAACCTCGAGTGAATACGGTATGGAACGCGTGTGAATGTAGTCTGAACGGTTAGGACAACATCCAGACCACGTTTCAGACCACCCTTCGAGGTGTGCTCTTCATACTAAAAAAAAAAAAAAAAACTGTTTAAATTTAGCATATTCGAGATTCTCGCCGTCAGTTTCTTAAATCAAGCATACCCATTTAGCTCGATGTTTGATTCAAGCATTGTTCTAAACGCGCAAGCTTGATTTAAAGAACTGACAGCAAGAATCTCAAATATGCTCAATCCAAACAGATTTTTTTTTGAAATTGTTCACCAGCACGGCTACAAAGAACAAGATTGATCCTCCAAAGGGATGAAACCATAACTGGAAAACAAAAATCGAACGAAAAAGGTTCCTATATCCCCGCATGGCTTTCCGAGGCATCTAGTCTGTCGCTAAGCAAATTTCAACCCTCCCGAACAAACCCTTAATTTTGGAGGGGGTGGGGGCATATTCCAAGATATGGGTAAAAGTACTTCAAAATTTCTCTGGGCGGGTAGCGGTGGCCTCAGGGGTTCCGAAAATGACTGCGGCGACCCGGAACAATGGCATTAAAGGACCGAAAACGTAAAAAAAAACTAGAAAGGAAAGGTTACGCGCTCTTCGTGCCGTCACCTTCTCTGCCCCTGCAGGGGTACAAACATGTGTGTGCCGGTTCCTAGAAACTCTACCCTGCAACAATTGGAAAAACAGGAAAACTCGATGAGGATCTCCTGGCAATTAATCTTTATAATTTTTGAGTGCAGACAATGGTTTTAATTGTATTCACATCTGGCGTGCTGGCTGCCTTGATTTGGTGACGATCCAGCCGGCGAGACGAGTATAGAAAGAGGACACACAGACAAAGCCGAGGCAGCTCCGTGGGGCGGGACCAAACTGCAGCCAGTACGGCTGAGAGTTCGATGCGAAAAGGCCCCAGCGCCTAGTAGGTAGGCAACCAAATGGTGCATTGCGCGCACTGGGTAGCCTACATGTACGGCTCCAGCACGTCATGGTGCTCTGCCGCCCGCACTGTTGGTGAGGCCTTAGCCGATTTCTCCCACTCGTCCCTCCCACCAACTCCTGTAGCACGGCTGAGCAGCCCGGGCCCCAGACGGCTTCTCCCACCGCGGCGGCACTTAAGCCCGCGCTCCGTACGCCCGTGCACTCCCCACCACCCAGCCCCGAAGTGACTTTGACGAGCTCGCTCGTGCTCAGCGATGAGAGCCCGACCTTAATAAGATAAAATCGTCTCCAAAGGCCAAATAATTTATATTAAATCGACTACGAATTGGTTAATTTAACTAAACATCCAATCGAAAAAAATATTTGGTCCTAGGAACCACTTTATTAACGGACTGGCATTCAGTCCCCCCGCACCCCCCTAAAAAAAAAAAATGCCTGGTTAATTAAACGGTTTTTTTTTGTTAAATCAATATAACGTTAGCGGCTAGAGCCGATAGGAAGAACAAGAGATTCCGGGCGCAGACGGCAGGCAATGAAGAAAATGCAGGTCTGCTGCGCATGCAAGGCGCTAAGCAGACAGCGATGCAGGCGGTCCCACGCACTGCGCCGGTAAGAACGCTGATGTTCTCATACCCATCGCCAGTAGCCTCGCATCGCTCTACGTGCGCCCCCGCCGGTACGCCCGCACACGGTGGTGGGGGTAGCAAAGGCGGAGCTACGGAGCCCGCTGCTCCGCCGCGACGCGGCGCGCTGCTCCAGCTGCGCTCAGTTTCAGTGGCGCTCAGTTTCCGTGGCGCTCAGTTTCAGTGGCGCTCAGTTTCAACACGACCCTTGCCACAGACGGCGCTCAGTTTCACTGGCGCTCAGTTTCACTGGCGCTAAGTTTAAGAAGCAAAATATGTCGAAGACGGCGCTCAGTTTACGTGGCGCTCTGTTTCAGTGGCGCTCAGTTTAATGCATCCCGTTCAGGGGTACGTGACATAATTGTTGCCGGTACCTGAGCGCGACGCCACTTAGTACCCGTGTAGTAGGAGACCCGAAACGCCACAATTCGTCGGGAAAACCCGCAATTTCCACCGGGAAAGCCGCATGCACGGGAAAGTGGCGCCAAGAGCGAAAATTAGGTGTCTTACCAGCGATTCTTCAAAGTTCAGGGGTACGTGACATAATTGTTGCCGGTACCTGAGCGCGACGCCACTTAGTACCCGAGTAGTCGGACCCCCGAACCGCTAGGAATCGTCGGAAAAACCCGAAATTTCCACCGGGAAAGCCGCATGCACCCGGCGTCAAAGTGGCGCCAAGAGCGAAAAATAGGTGTCTCTCCAGCGATTCTTCAAAGTTCAGGGGTACGTGACATAATTGTTGCCGGTACCTGAGCGCGAACTTGGTACCCGTGTAGTCAGACCTCCGAACCGCTAGGAATCGTCGGGAAAACCCGAAATTTCCACCGGGAAAGCCGCATGCACGCGGCGTCAAAGTTCCGCCTAGAGCGAAAAAAAGCCGTCTCATCAGCGATTCTTCAAAGTTCAGGGGTACGTGACATAATTGTTGCCGGTACCTGAGCGCGACGCCACTTGGTACCCGTGTAGTCAGACCCCCGAACCGCTAGGAATCGTCGGGAAAACCTGAAATTTCCACCGGGAAAGCCGCATGCACGCGGCCTCAAAGTGGCGCCAAGAGCGAAAATAAGGTGTCTCCCCAGCGATTCTTCAAAGTTCAGGGGTAAGTGACATAATTGTTGCCAGTACCTGAGCGCGACGCCGTTTAGTACCCGAGTAGTCGGACCCCCGAACCGCTAGGAATCGTCGGAAAAACCCGCCATTTCCTCCGGGAAAGCCGCATGCACGCGGCGTCAAAGTGCCGCACAGAGCGAAAATAAGGTGTCTCTCCAGCGATTCTTTAAAGTTCAGGGGTACGTGACATAATTGTTGCCGGTACCTGAGCTCGACGCCACTACGTGGTACCCGTGTAGTCATACCCCCGAACCGCCAGAAATCGTCGGGAAACCCCGCAATTTCCACCGGGAAAGCCGCACGCACGCGGCGTCAAAGTGCCGCCCAGAGCGAAAAAAATCCGTCTCATCAGCTATTCTTCAAAGTTCAGGGGTACGTGACATAATTTTTGCCGGTACCTGAGCGCGACGCTACTTGGTACCCGTGTAGTCAGACCCCCGAACCGCTAGGAATCGTCGGAAAAACCTGAAATTTCCACCGGGAAAGCCGCATGCACGCGGCCTCAAAGTGGCGCCAAGAGCAAAAATTAGGTGTCTTACCAGCGATTCTTCAAAGTTCATGGGTACGTGACATAATTGTTGCCGGTACCTGAGCGCGACGCCACTTGTTACCCGTGTAGTCAGACCCCCGAACCGCTAGGAATCGTCGGAAAAACCCGCAATTTCCACCGGGAAAGCCGCATGCACGCGGCCTTAAAGTGCCGCACAGAGCGAAAAATAGGTGTCTCACCAGCGATTCTTCAAAGTTCAGGGGTACGTGACATAATTGTTGCCGGTACCTGAGGGCGACGTTACTTGGTATCCGTGTAGTCAGACCCCCGAACCGCTAGGAATCGTCGGAAAAACCTGAAATTTTAACCGGGAAAGCCGCATGCAGGCGGCCTTAAAGTGCCGCCCAGAGCGAAAATAAGGTGTCTCACCAGCGATTCTTCAAAGTTCAGGGGTACGTGACATAATTGTTGCCGGTACCTGAGCGCGACGCCACTTGGTACCCGTGTAGTCAGGCCCCGGAACCGCTAGGAATCGTCGGGAAACCCCGCAATTTCCACCGGGAAAGCTGCATGCACGCGGCGTCAAAGTGCCGCCCAGAGCGAAAAATAGCCGTCTCATCAGGTATTCTTCAAAGTTCAGGGGTACGTGACATAATTGTTGCCGGTACCTGAGGGCGACGTTACTTGGTATCCGTGTAGTCAGACCCCCGAACCGCTAGGAATCGTCGGAAAAACCTGAAATTTTAACCGGGAAAGCCGCATGCAGGCGGCCTTAAAGTGGCGCCAAGAGCGAAAATTCGGTGTCTTACCAGCGATTTTGATAAGTTCAGGGGTACGTGACATAATTGTTGCCGGTACCTGAGCGCGACGCCACTTAGTACCCGAGTAGTCGGACCCCCGAACCGCTAGGAATCGTCGGAAAAACCCGCAATTTCCACTGGGAAAGCCGCATGCACGCGGCGTCAAAGTGCCGCCCAGAGCGAAAATAAGGTGTCTCACCAGCGATTTTTCAAAGTTCAGGGGTACGTGACATAATTGTTGCCGGTGCCTGAGCGCGAGGCCACTTGGTACCCGTGTAGTCAGACCCCCGAACTGCTAGGAATCGTCGGGAAAACCCGCAATTTCTACCGGGAAAGCCGCATGCACGCGCCCTTGAAGTGCCGCCCAGAGCGAAAATAAGGTGTCTCACCAGCGATTCTTCAAAGTTCAGGGGTACGTGACATAATTGTTGCCGGTACCTGAGCGCGACGCCACTTAGTTCCCGAGTAGTCGGACCCCCGAACCGCTAGGAATCGTCGGGAAAACCCGCAATTTCCTCCGGGAAAGCCGCATGCACGCGGCCTCAAACTGCCGCACAGAGCGAAAATTAGGTGTCTCACCAGCGATTCTTCAAAGTTCAGGGGTACGTGACATAATTGTTGCCGGTTCCTGAGCGCGAAGGTACCGTACCGACGGACCATCCTCTAAGAAGGTCACTTTGCCAACACGTACAAGGATGGGGAAACACGTACAAATCAGCACTATAAATCCAATTTATTTGAAAATCAAGCCTTTTGGGTCGGATTCCGATACACGAAGGGCATTGATCACCCGTAGTAATATGTGGACGATCCCCAAATATTTGACGCGATGTTCGTATTGTAGACTTCTGGCGCCTACGTCATTGTGGACGACCTGGTGGATGGCGGTGAAGTGCGGTGGGACAAGCCGTCTTGGCATAAGCTGCCTGACGTTGGGCTCGGCTCCGTCAACGACGCTTTCGTGGTGGAGCACATTGTCTACCATATTCTCCGGCAACAGTTTAAAGGCACGCCGTGCTACATCGACCTGGTGGAGGAGTTTTCGCACGTAAGTTACGCCGAGGGGGTATTTATTTACTTCCGAACGTGGTCGACCGACTGTTGCCTTTTGTAAATATTACAGGTATCACTACACAAACTACACGCAATCACACATGTTACCTCGATATTACGCCTTATTGCAGGGCTTAATATACCTATTACCTAAATATTACACACTGTCGCCTAAATATTACACAGCTACGTCAGTAACTCCTTCTGCGGGCCTGAAAAAGATTTCCCCGCGTATATGTGCGAGCGTGAGGAGCGCTTCTGGAGGTCAAAATCGAAACTAACATAGCAGTTTGCCACTGAATCCGGTAAGAGGATGAAAGGGGCATAGGGCGCTGGCCCACTTCGCATGCTTAGCAGGTTTCTTTGTCGCCTGCGCAGCGGGTCTGTGCCTATGTTTTCCTATCCTATTATTCCCTGGATTTAGTGGCGTCAGCAGTCACAACGGAATCGTCTATCTCGGGAATAGGCACATGTCTAGTACACACACGAGAACCAACCATTACCTAAGTAAATAGCCCCTCAAGTAATATAGCCAAGGGGGCGCGTTGGAACACAGAAACGTTTTCATTTCTAGACGACGCTGCTCGTAATGATGGGGCAGAACTACGACTGGCACAGCTTGGTAAATGGCCGGGCTTCGATGGATGATTGCACTGAGCAAAGGTTTAAGGACCTTGTGAGGCTGAAGAACACAAGCCCAGCGTTCTACAGCCCCGTGGCCCTTGCAATGCTTGCGGTAAGTGTTCTTGAGCGACTGTGAGGGACAATACGCAGAAAAATAATTAGTTAGCACAACTTATTTATTCGTTGATTCTGAGACAACCAGGAAATTTAGTTACGGGAGCTAAGAATTCGTTAAGAGGAAAGAGGACCACTGCTGTTGGCGGCCTCTGCGGGCCGATTTTGAGTTGTCTTCTAACGATCGCCACAGCCAAACTGTTCGAGGTATCGACTTCAAACTTCTTGAGGGAGTAGTTAAAGGTTCAATCTAAATATCGGTAGGTTGGAATAATTTTTTAAACCACTCTGACATACCTAAAAACGACCGAGACTTTGAGCTACAATAGCTCATCTCCCCGGGCACGGAAAAATATTCGGGCTCCAAGGTGACGTAGCGACAACCGTCTTCTGTTCAGACATGCTTGTCTGCGTTCAGTGCGTTGAACGGTGCGGACGCCACGACCCACCCAGAAAAATCCGTTCTCGGAACAAGAACATTGCTCTCGATATGAGAACATCTTGCTCTCAAATGATTCGAGAACATTTTGATATCCGTGTAAGAGCAATGCTTTTGGCCCTAATACAATTATCTTGGTCCGAGCACAAAATGTACTCGAAAAACATGCCTCCGCCGAGAGCAAAAATCCAAGAACATGTTCTCAATTTTTTTGAATGCGTTCTGTACTTGAAGTAACGGTGCATTGGGCTCTACTTGAGTTCTACGCGTGTTCAGCCGACAGTATAATTTCATTTTGGCAAAGAAAATACCACCGCCCCGACCGAGATCCGAACCCTGGAACTATGGGTTCGGAGCCCCGCACTCTAACCACTGCGCTACGAGGTCTACTATGGCGACGATGGACCGTGCCCGCGGCACATGATGGGCTTGCCAATAAGTCAAGAGCAGAGGCCGAGAACATGAAGATTGAGAACTGTTCTGTACTTGAACCAAGAACCGACTTTTCTGGGTGCGGAACGCCAGACCTCTGCACAGCGCTTTTTGAACACTCTCAACAGTGCGCGCTGGACACCTTTGGAATGAAGTATACCGAGCCCCCGGCAGCCGGCCCTCCCCCACACCGCCTGCTCCACTGTGCCTTTTGTCTCGCCAAGTCCCGCCTGGGCCCACATGCCTCGACCGGTGCCCGGCGCGCACCCCCCGCTGGCAGCCTGCCATTTAAACTTCTCACTGCAAAATGAACATTTTAAACAAATATTCTAACACGGCGTACCAGTTGTTCATTTTTCTAGGCTCCTCGAGACAGACAGAACGTTCTTTGACAGACGATCGTACTTCGCTCCGTTCGTAAATTATATTTTTTTTTGTGCATAGTTCAACGATACCGGAATTTCTCTAACTTCCGAACGGGGTGAGCTAGAGATAACTGTCGAGCGCCATTCTGCTCGTCATGAAGTAGGCTTTAATATGTATAAACCGTGGTACCCGTCCGCCGCGCCATTCAAAATGTTAAAAACTGCACTGGCATCAATGCATGCCCGTACAATGGGGGGACCGGCGCAGCCCCAGCGGGGGGCGACAGGCAGCTCTCGGGTCGGTGTCCTCCCCCATTAGGCATGCGTAGGGCCAGAGGGGGGGAGGAGCGGCAGTGCGGGGGCGTGCCATAGTTTGGTCGCTGCAATCCTGCCTCTCGCTTTCGCGTCAAACCGAAAAATACCCAGATCAAGCTGTGCAGAGGTCTGGCGTTCCGGTCGTGGGGTCCGCACCGTTCAACTCACTGAGCGCAGACAAACATGTCTGAACAGAGGAAGGTTGTCGCTACGTCACCTTGGAGCCCGAATATTTTTCCGTGTCCTGGGAACACAGATATTGTAGCGCAAAGTCTCTGTCGTTTTTAAGTATCACAGAGCGGTACCTAATTTTTTTTTAACGTACCGATCCTAAGTTTGAACTTTTAACTACTACCTCACGAAGTTTGAAGTCAAAACCTCGAACGGTTTGGCTGTGGCGATCGTCAGAAGACGACTCAGAGGCCGAAAACAGCAGTGGTCCTCTTTCCTCTTAAGGTAACCTATTCTAGGTTTCTACGGCAAAATTCCCGCTTTTTTTTGTATTTTTCTTCAATTTTTCTAATGCAACTAAGGATTAGTTTCTCTAACGCAATTGCCAAAATTTTAGTTCTAAATTTGCCGATTGTCCCAAAATCAACAAACTAATTCGTTATGCCAACTCATACACACTAAATTCTTATATACAAATTTATGCGTAAGCTACAGACCATTTTACACGTACGCAAGCTTATTCATAAAATTATGCGTTATTATGGACAATTTGTGCGTAATTACGCATAAATGTATGCATAAGCTGACGTATAAGCAAAATCGTCTGTAGCTTACGCATAAATTGGTACATAAGAATTTATTGTGTATTTTTTTCCGTGAAATAAATCAGCGCTCTGGTCATCACGCCGCCCCCCAAAAGGTTCGGCGGTGCGCCACTTCTTCCGCGCTCGATAGCCTTACCTCGCTGAAAAACAAGTATGTCCTACCGGTGCTTGTGACAGTGGCGGCGTGAGGCTTCAGTAGATGATTACTGTGTCTGCTGGCGTAACTGAATCCGGTAAGGAGGAACAAGCTCAGACCCACAGCGCATGTGCAAACAACAAATCAAACCTGCGCATGCAGTGGGCGTGTTGTCTCTTTCATCTCCTTACCGGCGTCAGCATTAACAGCGGAATCTTTTATTTTACAAGGGGGTGCGCCAGACCGCGTCGTGGCGTAACAGGCTTAGCTACACTGCAAATCCAAGTGTGGGCCGTCTCCACACTTCCTTGCGTGGACCACTTTGGTCCACACTAGGAAGCGTGGACCACAGATGATCCACTCTAGGAAGTGTGGACCAAGTTAGGTCCACATTTTCATCGTCTCACCGGCCCTATCCTTGTGGTTATTACTTTCAAGTATAGACCAAGCTCGTGGTCCACGCCTCCTAGTGTAGACCAACCCAAGGTCCACCACAATAAACAATTGTATCTGTAAATGATAGAAAATCATATTTTAAAACGTTTGGCCCAGAAGTGACGAAAATTTTTTCACCTGAGTATTTCGTCACGTGGCGAGAAAATCGTAAAGTGACGAAATATGCAGGTGACAAATACTCGTCATCAACATTTATCGTCACATGACTAAATATTTTGACAGTGCGGGCGTCGCTCTTTCCACGCGGGCTTAACTACCCTCATATTCTGGCGGTCGAACATATCTTACATTATCTTTTCGTTTTCAATGCCGCTCAATTAAGCCTCACTTACCGTTACCTGTCCGTGCCCAACCTACCTGAGCCTCAAATAACCGAACCAAACTTAAGTCTTTGCGGTGAGCCGCACCTCGACACCTGGCGTACAGTTACCTCGCCGAAACAGCGGATTTTAAAGCCCACAAATTTGAGCCTTCTACGACTGGTCGACACACAGATATAACCTTTTTTTGGCCTAGTCAGGTAAGGGGTTTGTTATCGCTCTCCCAACGAATAAAGCCATAGAGTTTGTTCGCTTTTTGAACGTAATCGTTCGGACTAATTCTGATGTTCATTGCTTACTGCAAAGAATTTATAATCGTCAATTAACCTCAATGTTAGACATTTCAGGGGTCGATAACTTCATTAGGCCGGTTCCAAATTCCAACAAAGGTCGCAGTCCGGGTTATTCACTCAAAATCCTTAAATCTGTGTACACGTTTTGGTTGGTCAACCATTTACCCCTCGTGAAAATGAAGGCAGGGAGAGGTCTGTCCGAATACTTACACGCGCACATTGGTAGAAATGCCGAATGGAGCCAGTAGGTAGGCTACCCTCGTACCAAGCTTTCTCCCAATGGTCTGCTAAGCGACTGCCTCGACAACTTCTTGATATTATGTCGTTTTTGTCATCTTTTATTTTGCACTCCTCACTAGTCCAAGTATGCAGTTAACATTACAAAGACCTCAGAATTTTTTAAGCACGATGTTTATTTTAAACTCAGCGCGAAACAGGCTCGGAAACAGGCAATATCAAAATATTCAAACATGCGCCTCGCCATTAGCCGTAAGCCGCTTCCCTCATCGCAAGCTCCGAATGCCTTCGAATGGCCACCGGACTCTTCGAGTAGCTGAAGTACCCTCCGATGTCACGACTTTTTTTTGCCGTGTTCTGTGCATGCAAGCTCATACTGCAAGTGCGGTCAGTAATAATAGCATTTAACCCAAGTATTTTTCTCACGTCGCTTTTTTTTGCCATTTTAGAGTGGTGTGCGCGCTTCCGAGCCATACGAAATAGCCCGAGACATAGCAGGCGACCTCGCTCTTCTAATGCACTCCCGGGTAAGACCTACTTTCTCACAGTATTCAACCACGAGTGTATTCACCCATTCCTGCGGATGCCAGGTAACTCATCCCGTACCGCATATTACATACGAGTGTAGTTGTCTATGTGTATGTAGTATATAACAAGCAATCCACAACGTTACGGGTCATGCGGAAACGGTAGAAAATGTAAATTAAGTTTGTTTTTTTCTGTCCAAATGCAGACTTTCACTTGATTACTATGGTTGTTATAATCCAAACCAAAACAAACTTTTATAGCTGAACTTTGATTATCAAAACCTCCCGATAACGACTCCGTCTAATTGTTTTACGGCCGTCTTGGGAAAAAGCATGAGGGTATAAAACATTTTTTTGGCTGGTTTTGGAGGTTTTAATCGACACGTGGTTCTTGTCCCTAAACGTGGACAATAATTGTCTTCCCCCGTCAAAGTAGTATATTTTGGTAATGGCAACGAATTCTTTCGTTGAATTTCCATCCAGATCCAAATTTAGTTAAAAGAGATTTTTGATACATCATCGAAAAGTTGCATCAGCAAACAGTTCGAGCGCGGTGGCAGCAGCACGTCCACAGTAACCTGTCGTGTTTTGTTCCTTTAACGATTCTAATCGTTGAAAAGGTTGTCCCCATATGCGAACATCAAATTTAGTTGTGAGAACACAACGAATGTATACTAGAGGAAAATGTTGAAAGCGTTACTTTTTCAACGTTTCACTAAACTAACCAACTTCGAATCTACTGCTAATTTTCACCTACAATATTAAGAGTACCGTATGACCAGTTTTGCATTTATTGAAGGTCAAGATTTTGAGCGCATGGTATTCAACGATGAATAATTTTCAGAACTCTAGCATTTTAGCAAAAAAATTCACTTTTCAGGACGATTACAACGACTGCTTCGGGGAGGACAAAGGGGACCAGCGTTGCAGCGACATCAGAAACGGGACATGCACGTGGATTTTAATGGAGGCAAAGAAAAGGGCCAACGAGAAACAGCTGAAAATTCTGAAGGTGTGTGTCCCTTGAATATCGCCAAACGCTGCTGTACACGAAATACTATGTACAACTTTCTCTATTAGCACTACACGTGCGGTGCGTGCATGCCGCAACTTAGCCTCTCAGTTCTGCTTTCTAGCAAGTCCGCATACCCACAAGTTCTCTCTTTGTAATGTTTCCTTTTTTTTTGCCAGGAAAATTATGGGCGCGAGGAACAGAACAATATCGATGCAGTAAAGGACGTTTACCGCCAACTCCATTTGAGGGAGGTGGCCCTGGATTTTCAACAAGCAACATTCAAAACTATTGAAGCCAAGATCGACCATAATGCCAAAACCATACCACCGGCTGTATTCAGCTATGTTCTGGACACCATGAGGCATAGTACAATTGAGTGGTGCCAACGCAATATCATAGAGTTGCCTCGATAGCCTTCTGCATCAAGTGTTCTCAAGTATGACCGGAGCTTCTTTGAAATTTGTTACTGTTTCCGTTTAGTGTCACCGACAATATTAGCCCTGCGCCCAATTGAAAGTCCGTCGTGAAGCTAACCTTTTCTGGTAAGCCCCTCGTGTAGATGATTGAATACTGACTGTCACTCTTCAAAAACTAAATTCGATTTGCCGATAAATTCGTTGAATTAACCACGAATTAGAAGGTTAAACCACTTTTTAAGTCAACTTGTCAAAATCTTGGTGACACCTAAAAACGATCTTGTTACGTCTGTCCGCGCGATTTCACGAGAACGGCAAGACGTAGAAAGCTCAGATTCGGACCTTTCTTAGATATAGTTTTGGCAAGTGGCACGGCAGAATTTTCATCGGGCTTAATGTACGTCGGGTTGTCTAGAGTGAAGAGTTTGGAAGGCTTGTCTGTTGCCACGTAGTTTTCTGCGGGCGAATGACATAAAATTGCGTTCCTCATTGAAGAAGAGAAGGGACCATATAAAATATGTTTTTGGATAACTTTTATAAATGGAATTTCTTACATCGTCTCTTCTTTGAGCTGTCCAATGCCTGAACATGTAATTACATTCACTGAAACTGCATTGAACCTAGTTCCACTACAATAATCGTGCTTGAATAACGTTTTAAACAAAGCACTCAGTTTGAAAGAAATTTGTGAGGGATTTAGATTGATTCAGTGTTACAAATTAAGATCTAAGAAGTGTACCCAGCAAAAGACCCAAACTTAGGCGGATGAACAGCTTTTGGAACCCACCAACATTTCTTAACTGTTTCATCGCGTATTTGTAGCACTTCGTGCTTCAGTATTTGGGACCCATGTTCAAATGGATGAAAGTTAACCGTAGAAATTTTGTTCAGATTTAGTAAGGGAACAAACAGTCATCCAGGCACAAAACTGATTCACAAGAGAAAAGCTGCAAACGTGACTCAGTAAGCCATCACGCATAATTGAACAGTTTAAAAAACAGAAGAACAAAGAAAATTATTCACTCCGAAGAAGTGGATGCGTTTGAAGGGAAGGAGTCGTCAAGTTTATGCTTCTTGGAGGCAACTTCTGCTTCTTCTTCCTTCAAGTACATTTCAAGTCTGTCAGTATCAACGTCTGGAGAGAGATCGAACATTTTGGTCCACGTAAGAAATTGCACTCAAAAAAAGTCAAGCTGTAAACTTACCAAAGAAATCGCCCTGCCCTAACAGTACTAGCGCATCTGCGTCAGTCGATGAAGAAAACCGCGCAAGTGCTGGAGGCCTCGGAGTAACCGCGCATCTTCTGTAACCTGTGCTGTACCCGCGCAACTTTCGTGGGCGGCCCAGAAACCGCGCAAGGACCTATTTTTCAACGTTTTCAGATAGTTATATTTTCAGAATCGTCATGGAACCCTGATTCCAAATATATATATATATATATATATATATATATATATATATATATATATATATATATATATATATATGTATCACAAAAAGTTCAAAAAAGTGTCCGTACGCGGGTACTGCACCGCCCGCCAAAGTTGCGCGGGTACAGCACAGCCTACAGAAGATGCACGATTACTCCGAGGCCTCCAGCACTTGCGCGGTTTTCTTCATCGACTGACGCAGATACGCTAGTACTGTTAGAGCAGGGCGAAATGTTCGTGCAGAAGCACGTCATTCCTGCTTCCGTCCTTTTCGTAGTACAGAATGAACGGTTTGTTCGCATTAACAGCATCATTTAGCTAGGCCACGTGTTCCGGCGTGAGATTGTTACAGAAAAGCGGCATTGTGACATAGTACTTCAGGAAGGAATCCGGTTCCCTAATTTTGAGCACCGGCGTTAGGGAGAACTCATCAGTAGGCTTGTCCAGGTAGTCTGATGTGTGTTGCAGAAACTCAAAACATCAGTTTGGAACAACTCTGATACGTTTTTCTGGATCCTTCTTGCCAGCATGGTCCGACGTCTTCTGTTTCAAAAATTGAAACACATTCGCTATCTGGAACAAAAATACGCACAACTTAAATTTAAATTCATGGGGATTCAAATTATAACAGCTACGCCTTACATTGAAAGCAATGGCATACACAAGAAGGAATACACAGGGAACATTAACCTTCACATCGTAAGGTAACAGATAAAACAACTGTTTTGGCGACAAATATTGGTCATATACACGATGCATTCGCACGTGTAATGACCAGATTATATACGCGTAGAACGTATTTAGAAGAACAAACAGCGCTTAGACACGATAGTCGTCCTGCACTACATCTGAGCCCCGTATGGTAGGCGGTGGAAGAGATACATTTCATTAAATGATTACCTTTGGAAATGTTCTAACAGTTGAGCATGAAGCCAATTCGGGACAATGACCTAGCGGCGTTTAAACTTGAAAATTCTGTCACGTCATTGATACATCAACCGTTAAAGAGAGAAAGCATGATTAACGATTGACAAGCCCATACAAGACTCAAAACTCAATAAGTTTAACGAGGGCGACTTAGTACTGTAGGCGCTGGAATTTCTCTTCTTATGTGGCAGAGCCGATGCGGCAAGGTTTTATAATTCCGGGTTTTAATCGTGGTCCTTTTAATCGAACTTGAATTGACCAAGAATGATGACATACGTGAGAAGCGCAGTTGCAAGCTGAAATCATACCAGGGAGAAAAGACAGAGCGAGTAAGAAAATTGTGTATGCATACGAACGTTTTCGCAAGGATCTCAAACTTACGAACCCCACAGACTTAAAATCGTCTAAAAAGCCCTCATCGACCTGCCATCGCCCATTCACGTTGCAAGTGAGCGTTGGTAAACCAGGGCCGTTTAGTTTAACCTGTTGACCGAGAAATTAATCCGGAAGCACAAAATCGTGAACGGGAGGCGGCATGAAAGAGCGCACGGCAGACGGTACGGTAAGGTTATTCACCCGAAATCTCACACTAGTGTTTTCCACAATAGTAAAACCCAGTCACAATTGATCGGTCAAATAATATTTTTCCCGATACGTTTCCATGCGGCATTGTTCGGTTATATTCCCCCTTTGGTCCCCGCCCCTATTCGTTTGAGATATGTCCGGTGGTACATATTTCAGTAACGATTAAAATCGCTAACCTCAGCCCGCCCCGACTCGCGACGGAGTGCGCCTTGCAGGCGCACCACAAGCGGCGGCCAACCTGACAATTCTCATAAAACAGAAACGCGACAAAACTTAAAAATTGTTGCCACCGTCCGTTTATCTACGTCATAAAAGAAGTCTACCCTCCAAATTTGAACTTTCGCCGTGAACGGTGAGTCAGCGCACACACGTCCGCCCGAACGAACGAACACTAAATGTCAATGTACAATTCGGTGCAGATCTGAGCATACATTATAATGTAGAATATTGTACGTTGAAAGGTACATTGTAATGCATAAGATTTTTCACATTGTACATTGTGATGCACAATAAACGTACGGTAAAGGAAATGTATAATTATTGTGCACTGTAATATATAATTTTGTGCATTGAGATGTATAATATTGTACATCATAAAGATACGCTTAAATCTGTTCATTACAATGTACAAAAAGAGTACATAACATTTAGTGTTAACAGTTGGCATGAGACTATAAGCCCGGCTCCTGTCAGTTTCTACCGACGGGGCAAAAAGTGTCAAAATTTGAGAGTGACACCTCGGGGGCCCCCTAGTGAGCAAGTCCGAAGATGTGCTCAATTCTAGTTCATACACTGTAAGAAACTTTATTGGAAATTTCCAAACGATTGGGGATACAAATTTTCCTGATCATTGCTTGGAAATTTCCAAAAATAAGTTGGGATTTTTCCGAAAATTGGCAACTGGATTTTAGTGGGTAAAACAGTAATTAATATCATGGTAACCAAATAAAACGTATTAAAAACGTGTTTTGGATTTTTCCAAAAAAAGTTGGAAATTTCCAAAAAGAATTGGGATACAGAATTTCCTAACAATTGTTTGGAATTTTCCAAAAAAAAAATTAACAGTATACAAGTGGCGATCATTTTCCGTACTTCGGACAGCGACGATTATTTTTCACATTGTCAGTGAGAGTGAGCAAGGGTGTAACCACCTAAAAAAATCTGTCAACAAAATTTCAGAGTTATTAAAAATCACCCAATTTTATGTTCTGAACGGCTCTCTGCACTCAAAATGTCAAAGGACAATTTTGTCCTTGAGCTAGGGCCAGCTTTGAGCACATTTCAATCTGGGAACAATATCTCATCTACTTTGGAACAATTTTGTGCTTTACAAAATTGTCTTTAGATTTAGATGTGTTCAAATCTGGCCCCAGGGCAAGGACAAAATTGTCCTATGACATATAGCGTGTGGATGTAAAGACTGTCATTCCGACCAAAAGTGGACACATATCCTACATTTTAACAAATTTGAGTTCAAGTTCGTGAAATCTGTGTTCCCATTTCGAATCATTCCTGGCGAAAATCGAAGGCGGAGTAAACGCTCTTGCATCCGCTCTGGGAAGGCGTTTTGCTCACGCTCCCCGAGAGTTCCAAACGCCCTGAAAACGCCCTCGGAAGGCGTGTTTGTCACGCTTTGGGCGTTTACGCTAAACGCCTTCGGAGAGCGTAAAAGGCGTTTGAGGGCGTTTTGTAAACGCTCTCGGAGGGAACACGCAGGGTGGATGCAAAACGCTCTCACACGCCCTGCCGCAGCGCGGGAGTGGGGGCTCCGGCGGGAGGAGGAGGGAGTGGAGCGGGGAGGGGAGGGGGACGCACCGGGCAAAAGCAATAAATTACTGTCAGGGTCGAAGGGTCTCCTCAGCATTCTGTTTCTCTCGCACTCATTATGGTAGTGTAGGCAACGTTCGTGGAAAGGAAGAAATGAATACACACACAAGTAGTAGAACACAGGACACTTACCTTCTCGACGCTGCACGCTGCCAACTGCGCCATGGAGGGACACTGGAGGGGGACCCGAGGGGCTCCCTCCTTAGCCTCCCGTGGCTGCAGGGCAGCGCGCGCGCCGCCGTCGCTAGCCGTGAGCGCGGAGGTGGGGGCAAAGGACGCGTCGCCGCGCTGCTAAGTGCGAGCGGAAGGTAAATATGGGGCGGTCAGAGGTTTTCCATATCAGGTTCAGGCAGCGGAGAGGGCGGCGACGGATTCGTGCATTGGTGTGGCGGCACTGATGCGGTCCGTAAATCCACACGTTCTCTCCGAACGGAGACGAACAGAAACACATCAAACTCAATCCTTGATCGGACCTCAATGCGTGCACGTATTTTAAAATCCATTTCTTTAACGGTTTCTCGGATAGCTTGCGGAATATTTGAATCAACTGAATCAACATGCCTGAATCAACATACAAACTCAGTGTATGAAAGCAGACGAATGCTTGAATCCGCCATCAACATACCGACTAACTCGCACAGTCATATACAAAATCCTTTTGAGGCGGAAGAGCGCATCCGATACACCCAGCAAACGTCTTCGGTACGCGGCGTGAGGGCGTTTTCAGTCCGCCCAGACTCACCTCCACGCAGAGCGTATTCAGAACGCCCGGAATACGCCTTCGGAAGGCGGAGTAAGAACGTTTCTGACCCGCCCGGGCTCCCCTACACGTAGAGCGTATTCGAAACGCCCAGCGGACCGCCTTCCGAGGGCGGAGTGAGGGCGTTTGCTATACGCTCAAATCCGCCCTCCGCGAAGAGCGTTTTCGCAACGCCCAGCAAACGCCTTCCAAGGGCGGAGTGAGGGCGTTTTCCATACGCCTTAATACGCCCTCGCGCAACACGCTCTCAAACGCCTTCGCTGAGCGTAGACAAAACGCCCTCGGAAGGCGTTGTCAAAGGCGTGTCTGTTCACTCTCTTCAATGTTTCTTTCAGAAACGCCTTCAGAACGCCCTAATACGCCCACAAACGCCTTCAAACGCCCTCACACGCCTTCAACACGCTCTCCGAGAGCGTTTCCATTTTCGCCAGGCCATTGGACCGTAAATCTCCGATAAGTGACTGGCGTTACTCTAAACCGCTAGCCACTGCTATCAACAAGACTATGAATTTTCTTACCGAAGTTAGTAATGTGCAGTCCAGCGTAAACATGGCAAATGGCGCGACTTCTGCTTTACAGTGAAGTAGCTGAAGAGAGAAGATCAACACCTGGAATCAAAGTTAATTAGTTAAAATAAAATTTTCGTGCACGTCAATTGCGGACTTCATCTTCATCTCAGAAAGCGCTGAAGCTGAGCTTACTGGTTTTGTCTCAGTGGAGCTAATATACCGCGCATTAAGTATTGCGTGGACCCGTAAGTGCGTCTGAGCAGCCTGCAATGAGGAGCGGTTTTTTACTAATTTGATAGGAATCCAAAGAATAAGCACAGAATAATCAAAAACATCAAACAGCCATCCCATTTCCCAACAACAACCATCAAAATTTTTAGCAGAAGATAATATCAACGGACGCCACCTAGCTTTAAAGTACTCCACAGAGTTAAGATAATGTATCAGCGGCTTCTACTCTTCAAGTATCGAGCTAAATATATTTAGGCCGCCCGGCCCCACAGGGTGATGTGCGTGCACGCGCCACCGCGCGGCGGCCTGCATCGACAACGTCTATACCTCGTTCCTCCCCCTCCACCTCGCGTCCCACGGCCTCCCCAAGCAGCCCGTACCGAGGGGTCCACAACTCGAGACAAGCAGTGTCCACTGTTCGAGACAATCATACTCAATCATGTGTCAAAAATCTCCCAAACTGCCGTAAAACGGACGTAGGATTGTCCGCGTGAAAGGATTTGTCTAAAAACTGCACTTCCGGTTGGAAGGATCTGAAGTCCATACTGGACTCAGAAACCGCAGTCAAACTATAGTTTTTGTACAGTCAACTGTAGTCTTAATACGGAAAAACTACCAATATTTTCGATCAGGCTATAGTTTTTCCTGATCAGAACAGTTTAATTGCAGCTCAACTGCAGTTAAATTACAGTTCACTGAGCTGCAGTTTAGAGATTGTGGTTCCAACTGTAGTTCCTGCAGAGATCCGTCCACCCACCTAACAACTCCTTGCGTATCACCTGCTGCTCCCGTGTGGAAGGATTTGTTACAACTGCAATTTAAAGTGCCATACGTCCAAACTGCAGTTCCCAAAGCTACAGTTTTACGACAGTTTAAATGCAATTATTGCACTCTTAGTTTTTTTAAGCAGCGGCTTTCGGAAAATCGCTTGTAAAACCAATTCCAAGATATCTGCTAGATTTCGCGCTCACTTTTAAAAAGATTTCGGGGATTTAAATTTTCGGCCTACAACTTATAACATCTAATAAAGAGTCACCTCTCTGGCCATAAGGTGGCACGCTCTGGCTGTAAGATAGGTGTTTATCACTATGTGAGACACGACGTAGCACATCGCGCATATGACGGGCATCAGGTTTCCGTCATCATAGTCCATGAAAAGGAGCACGTAGAAGGCACAGACAATGACGAGGGTCAACTCGAATATGAGGATGCCCACGAACTGGAGCTCGTAGCAGCGGGTCATGGCAGCCACGATCATGCAGCCGGCTTTGTATCGGCCGCGGACCGCCACGACGCTGCGCAACACGTCAGCCTGTAATCAGGTGCGCGGTGTCTTTAAGACGGCTCGGGAGCGGGAAAGCTTTGAGGGCCAGTGCAGCCAATAAAATCACGTTTTTGAGACTTTGGTTTTGTACAGTTTCAGGCCTGTTACTGTTCCACATCCCGTTTCTTTGGGATTTTAAATGAAAATGTGGTGCCTGATAACGCGACTGAACACATCGCCAACAGGAATTACTGAAAAACAAAGGATGGAATCCTTATTTCGCAGGGGGCTGTCAATGCAGCCAAGAAATAACCGCACCCCCGCTGTTTTATCGAAGGTAAAAAGATATCACTTGTGCAGCTAAGAAACGAGCAGCGTACTTCTAACGCTGATGAGTGTTGGCTGTCACTAAAATCCGTTCAATTGTTCGTGATGTAGGAGGTATTTTAGCACCACAAATTTTTGTGTAGGTCCTTTTGCAGCTAAGATAATAGACATGCAAAACTGTGATTTTCTTGCCCACTTGCATGGTGTGATTTTGTTGGCTGCCCTGACCCTAGATTATGAAGGATGTCATGAAACATTTCCAAGCCGGCGCCGCGAAGAAGTTGCCGAAGTTTACAAACTAACGGACTGTAAAGCAGTATAAGAACAAGCTTAGCCCACCGGCGGCGATTGCGGGGACCTCCAGCCTTTGCTTCAAGTCACTCGAGATGTTGTCCGGCGAAATATTTTTGTAACGATTAAAAATCGCTTACCTTAGCCCATCCTGACGACAGGCGCACCGCGCAGAGGCGAACACAGGTCTCAGTTTACTGCGACAAAATTTGAAAATTGTTGGGGGGCAGGGGGGCTGGCATAGTGAGCCTTTTCTCTGGCCACGGCGCTTTTCTTTATTCCCACTGCTGTAAATGTTATTTTAAAATTTCAGAGCGCACTGCAAAATGAAAAGCGTGACTGGCAACATTGACAGTGCTGGACACCAGAGTCTGAGTGCCCATTTAGGATTTCTCAGTGACACAACTTTCTTTTTAAATTGTAGTCAGTTTCAACACTGAAAGGGCCGGATTTTTCGTATACCTTAGAGGGCCGCGTGCGCGTGGATCATGTTGACCAATGCCCTTTGACGCGTTGGGCTTTGTTTTTTAATAACTTATTGAGCTCTAGTAATCAGTACTGGTAAACCTGACCTCGATTTCACGCATGTTGTGGCTACAGGTGTTAACATGTGTTTGGTAAACAATCCGGAATGTGTCAAAATTCGTTAGTGAGTGAGGTAACGTGGATATGGCAGGACAGGGGTAAAATATTACAATATTTTTTGTTCCTTTCTGGGATGCGCGCAGCTGTATACCATACAAGCTTCTTGAAAAATAGTAACTTTTAACCGAAGGGTTGACATCTCCGAGAGTGTAGAAACTTCTTCAGATATTTCCAAACAATTAGGGGTAGAAAATTTCCAGCCCATTGTTTGTAAATTTTTAAAAATTTACTTCGGATTTTTCCAAACAATGGAAACAGGATTTTTGTAGCTTGAACAGTTAGTAATAGTACGGAAACCAAACAACACGTGTTAAAAACATATTTTGAATTTTTCCGAAAAAATGTTCAAAATTTTCCCTAAGAAAATTGGGATAGAAGTTTTCCAACCTATCGTTTGGAAAGTGCCTATTAGTAGGAGTTGCCATCGCGGGTTGCCTACCTTACGATGCTGGTGATGGCTGGCATATCGCCCCAAACTAGTGACGAAGCTGACGAGTAATTAACTATA
Organism: Megalurothrips usitatus; assembly: GCA_026979955.1. Classification (NCBI taxonomy): domain Eukaryota; kingdom Metazoa; phylum Arthropoda; class Insecta; order Thysanoptera; family Thripidae; genus Megalurothrips; species Megalurothrips usitatus. Next base: position 9,981,764 of record CM049606.1, read on the forward strand.
CACGATAACATAACACTATAACTGTTTATTCGGGTGGACGTGTGTGCGCCGACTTCTCGTTTACAGAGGAAGTTCAAATTATGCGTATAGACTTCTTTCGTGATGTAAGCGAACGTACGGTGGCCACAATTTTCAAATTTTGTCGGTGGGACGGGGCAGCTTGCTGGTCACACTATGAGCGGAGAGCCCGAGTAAGGGCTTCACTTGCATACAACGGTGTCTACTATTGTCACGGTGGGCGCGTGTGCGTAGTGCATGTAACATTAACTCTACTTTTCTTTAACGACTGAATTCCTGATCGAAACATAACTCTCCTTACCGAAGGCGCAGAAACATTGCGTCTTTGAAGGATGTTCTGAACTTGACGCAAACTGGCGTTGACGGAACGGAAGAAGCGACGAAGCCGCCCAGCCAGGACGCATATGATCGCTTTCTCAACAGCACACACGGAGAGAAAGACTGGGACGATCGCGAATTCCTGCTACTTGTGGTGCGCAAAATAAGGGGACACATAGTGACGCCAGCATGAAACAATGTGGAGATACTCACAACTTACACGATAATTTACTGTAAACAAGGTAGGCGCACGCCAGACCGCGTCGTGGCGTAACAGGCTTCGCTCATCGCGAATCACTGTTCCGCCACTCCACGCCCGGCCTGGCCGAAACACTTCATAGGTCTTGTAGGCAATTAATATACAAAATTGTGCACAATTCTTCGTGCTCTCTGTACATAACACGTTGAAACAAATATTTTTGACAATATTTATGTAAATTCGAAAAAAAAAATACAAAACGTTAGTGAGTAGGAAATGTAAAAATGGTCCACAGCAGTCACAGATTTTGCACACTTCAACCCTCACTCAACATTCGACTTTTAAAAAATTACGCATGCCTATTTGCACTAAAACTAAAGGTCAAAAATTTTAAAACTACCGGCATTGTAGGACAAAATGCACAAGATTGTACATTTCCATACTGTGCAATCGTTATTTGCAGGAATTATTGCGGGCGGGCGGGCTGTTACGCTGTCAATAAATTGCTACTGGTAGTACGCCCCAAAATAACAGGCTGTCATACGATTTCACGGCCAAAGCGGCCATATTCTATTACTATTACGCATATAATAGCTCGTCTGACAGGTCGCCCTGAGGGTCGCCCCCGCCCATTAGTGCATAGCACAAGCTATGTTGATTTCTGTGTTTGGTGTAGGCTTTTAAAGCAACGAGTTGGAGAAAACCACGGAGATCCAAATCATACGTAAGTAAAAATTTTCATAAAGCGAGGTTTGGCAGGACCCCCAGACCCATTTATCGGTTCTATCAAAATATGAACGAAAGTGGGTTAGCCGACGTAGAACACCCTCAGTGACATCAGCAAGGCACGTAGTAGATAGATTTTTAGGGATCTGTTTACGTACGCACATTGAAGAGCATCGAGGCCACGCCCACTGATAGGTGGAGGCCAGCCGCAAACGACAGGTGGCAGACCACACTGGCTGTCGACGGCTGGATGCCGGGGGCGGCCGTCAGAGGGCTGCCCACTACGCTGTGCAGGCCCGCGATCTTGCGAAACGTGCCCAGGAAGATGCTTGCAGAGCCAATCACCATCGAGGCATCTATTAGTAGTGTCACCACTCCATAGGGAGACCTATAGAGAGGAATTTGTTTCTATCCGTACTACAACGCCACGAGAAGGTGTTTAGGCTCTACACATGCGTGAGGTGTGATATAGCTTCACACCGGTTTGTGTTTAACTTTATGACTTATTAGTTTTCAACCGATCGATAAGTCTAATAGGGTATTCCGCTGAATCGGGGAGAAGTACGACGCGTCCTAAGAACAATGACAGATCTCCCAGCTAGTCAAACAACGACAGATCGCCCAGCTCCGATCAAAGAAGGACCCAGGTGTCATTTCTTGACTTGACCTACCGATATTTTTGCGTATTTGGAATCAGAAGAGACTAATTCGTCCAGATCTGCAAAAATATCGGCAGGTCGGCAGGTTATCGGCAGGTTATTTTGTTGTGCCGGTGCGTTCTCGTATATTTCCTACCATTTCCTACACACGGCCCCTCCCCCGGTCGCCCCCCCCCCCTACCGGGGAATGAAAACTTTGACGGACAATTGAAAACTTTGCATTGGAGAAGCGTAACACCAGCTGTAAATTTAGGATTTCGACTCAATCGCGCCTATTCATCGGCTGCTCATCGATTCTCTTCGCCTGGTTTGCACAGGATTAATTTTTCTTAGACAGCTTCTCAATATAGGAAGTTAAAAAATTTCACTTGTCTTTGTCGTCACGAGGAAGATTTCCAAATTGCAGCTTCCTCGAACTTTCTTAAAACGTCTCATGGGAAATCTCCATACGACAGTTTACGCGGAGAAATAAAGCGTTCAGCCAATTGAGTCATTTTGCAGTGTGAACTGATACGGGACGCATTAGAGATGTCACAGTGGGCTAACGAAAGCTGGAACCAACAACGCTTCTCACGTGCTGGTAAAGTACCACCTGTCATGAAAACCATGTCAACCTAATATCTAAATTGCAGAACTGAAGTACCCAGCTGACGGATTCCAGGTCAAAGTAACGGGTACGCGAGGATAGTCAAATCGGGGTGGCCACTTACAAGCGGCTCGCTGCACCCCAGATCTTAAATAATTCGTGAGCGGGCGGGAGGCGCAAAATGGCCGGCGAGTACGGGCCCCGTCTGGCATTACCGACTCGTGCGTGAAGTCACTAACGCTCAGGCACATATCCATAGCGGCCAGAAAAGCGAATTCACAATGACGAAAACCTGGTTGATTTCCCTCGTTTTGATGAAGTGAAGTGAAGTTTCACACATACTTTTGTTCGTCACTTAAACTACACGGTAGGCGTACGCCAGACCGCGTCGTGCGTTACATGCTTCGCTCACCGCGAATCACTGTTCCGCCACTCCACGCCTGGCGCACGCCTACCTTGGCCGGCCGGCGGCTGTCACCTGACGGGTAGGACCCTGCGGGGCCAGTCACCCCCTACCCGCTGCTCAGTGGGAGATAAAGCACGAAATGAGAGTTAAACTTGAGTCGTCGTTCTTATATTAAGGGCGCGCGGACTTCCATGAAAATAGGCAAAACATAAACTACCAAAATTACCATTTTTACCGGTAAAACTACGCAGTTTACCGTAGTTTTCGAAAACTACCAGTAATTTTCAACACTGCCGCCGTACCCTTCTGAGCTCAGGATTTTATATATGGCTCGAGCTGCCGCCACGGCCAGCGATGCTGACATAGCGGCCGAGGCTCCGACCGTGTACAGCTGCAGCATGAGTGTGGGCCGACAGGCCGGAGGGTTGGTCACGGGGCACAGCCCCAGCAGCCGGCCGCACACCAGCAGCACGCAGACGCCCCGTGTGGAGGAGGACGCTGCGCGGGGCATGTCTGAAAAGGAAAAGGGGGCGTTATCATAAACCACGTGACCAACTTAAGGGGGGAGAGGGGGTTCGGCCGTCGGTCACGATCCTACCCGTAATGCATGACCAGGTTAGGTTAGCCGCAGGTTGGAGCAGGTGAGGAAAGGAGGGGGGGGGGGGGGGGGAGGGGCAAAAGTGGCCTAAAATTGGTCACGTAGTTTATGAACGTCCCCAAACAGGCTCACGCAACCGCAGGAAGGCGCGTTCTGCAACTTACAGCGTGCATTTCACTGTTCTTGATCTCGATCCACACCGAGCGATAATTTCGCCAATGAATGCGGCTTATCACTACGAAAAGTATTTTTGTTTTTGTGTAAGCAGAATGTTGCCTTTTGCATTCTTCAGGATTTTTTTGACATATGGCCGACACGGAAAGGGGACGGTCTTATTTAGATTCCTATGTAAAATCCCTAATCGGAGAATTTCGAAATCTTATAGTTTGAGTCCAGCTAAAGGCCTCTACGGGCGAAAAGACCGAGTCAAGCAGAGGCTGCCTTTTCCGCTGCCTGTACTGCCAGTTACCCTTTGTTGATGTGTCGAACACAAGGGACCGCCTGCGCTAGCGGTAAAAGCACTTTTGTTATTCCTTTAGAAGACGCAAAACAACTACGACTAGCAAACAGTGCTCAAAATAAATCAACTATGAAGATAGTTTCTCTTTCGTTGGAACCAAGTTCTAATTCCCAAAATTGTTTAACGAAAAAAATTACGATCAATTAAGAAAAAAAGTCCCTTCCTCTTCCTAAATATTAACTCTACAAACGCTTTGTCTCGCAATCTCTCAATCTTCTGATCTCTAACTACGACATTTAAAAAAACGACTATTTTAGTAGAACTAGAAACTACATGGAAATGTAAAGAACCTACTTACGACATTTCGAAAAAACAAAAGTTTAAAAAGACAAAATAGGGCCCCGCCTGCTTCGGAGCCCCCTAGGACTTCGCATCTCTGGAAAATTGTTTTTACTTTTAAGAAAATGTTGGTCCTGGTTTAAAAAAAAACGATATTGTAGCCCAACGCATTGTGTCTAGGACCGCCGACCGCGTTCTAGCGTCACAGGCTTCATCGCGAATCACTATTCCGCCAATGCACGCCTGGCGTACACCTACCTCGGGCCTTGTCGCAATTGCCTCAATTTTCTAGAACGTTCGTTGCAGTAAAGTTTTTAAAAATAAAACCAATAGCCATAATTTCTCATGTTTGTACCTGTGTCAAATGTCGACAGTGTTTCTGGTGCGGTGCCTTGCTCTGCGTCCGCCATGTCAGTGACGTGCCGCTGGAGACGTCCTATGTAGCGCGCACAGCCACATGCACCAGCATCATTGCGGGCCAATTGGGCGTATACCACTCGAGCGAACTTTTTTCTGCACATACACTAGAAATCGTAGAGTCAGATTATTCGCTCTTGAGACAGCGATCTTTATGAATCAAATTTTCTCGCTCTTGGGAGAGCGAGGTTTCAGGACCTCACTCAGTCGGGGGAAACGCATCCGACGCACGACTTATTTGCAGTGATCTTGCTTACTCTGATTGAGCGAGGTTTTAAAATGCTCACTCAATTTGAGTCTTAGTGATCACTCTAATAAGGCGATTTTCTTAGGCACGCTCAGGTAATAGCGGCAATATAGTTTTGCATCGCTGTGAGGAATATCGCTGTGCGTTTCCCAGTGTAGTAAAACGTAAACATCGATTCAGCTTCAAATGACAACAACTGCACATCACGAAATTTAAGCACTAGGGCAACTGCAGGTTGGTACAAATGCAAATTACAGAAAGTAAACATCAGAACAACCGTGGGTTGGTTCAGTTGCACATGAAAATAACATAATTTGATAGCTGCTGATGACTACTACGATAGCACATGGAAAATCTGAACGTGTGAGCAGCTGATGGCTGGCATAACGTGACATTTTAAAAATATGTGTAAAGACAACTGATGGTCAATCCAACTGCACATAATGGTAATAATGCATGTGTATGCATGCGAGGTAATTTCTGAAAAGTGAACGTTTTTATACTCACCAATATAGCACTGGACGATATAATAACTCAACCTGAAGATAACTGAGCGTTAGTACAACTGCACATTAGCCCAACACGAGTGATTAGAAATGGCGTTATTAAATATGATCATTATGAAAGCTGATTGTGCCTCTTCGAGGCCATGTGGTCATAACACTACATATGTGCAAGGCCGCACGCGATGAGTATGCATTAAAACAGCTTAGCCTAACACAAGCGAATCTAACAACTGGGGTTTAACTGATCATTGGATCGACTCATCATGAATTTGACCAATATGAAGTTGCTTTAACAATCAACTATCTACACGCCCCTGTGACCGCATGCAGCAGTCCGAAAATCGTCAGTTGTAATGTATAGTTGACCTAACTGTAAATGGGAAGATCCTCAGAACAGTTCATGTACAGTTTGTATGTTATGGTAGAGCTTCTAATGCGCAGTTTCCTAAACATACAGTTGACCCAACGTTATATTAGTAAATTGCCGATTCTGATCATACTCGGTTTTCTTTATGGGTATTTGCAACAACGCTTATGGGCCTGAGCAGTACAAGTCGTAGCATGAATCTGCACTAATGATAAGTGTGCCACACCTTCTGTTGGGACAAGCCTGCCCGTTTAAAAAAGTTTAGTCCCAGAATCGTGCCGAAACAAGCTCCGAAAAAGCCCGGCGTACCGCGGGCTACCCCGAGAACGGCCCGATGCGTATTCGGGCTGCCCCGCTATAAGTCCGGCAGTGCATGGGTTGGGACTGGATCAGCCCGGAAACAGCCCTGCCTATTCTGGGGCTGCCCGAAATCGGCTCCGCCGTGGACCTCAGTTCCGGAACAAGCCCGAAACGAGATTGCGGGCCACTGTCGGTGCTGTCCCACCTATCAAGACTTAGAAAATTTTTCGAATCTGTGTTAATATTAGTGAATTTAGGTACCTAAAGCCGAATAGAAGTTTCAAAAATTGAATTTGGTCCCACTGCATCTATGAAATTTGCATTATTCTACACGCAAGTGTCTAAAAAAAGTGCAATAACTAATCTATTCTTTCTTGTCATTGACCAGCTACGGACTATCGCGGCAGACGGTGTGGGAGAAAATAGTAATAGGTTACGTCAAAAATTGTTTGTTTGAAACGCGAGTCAGAAAGTGTCCACAGGAGCCACTGATCAACATATTCAAAGATGGCGACAGCATTTTGTGGGATCACCCCTCTCACACGCTGCCCGCAGGGACTTAGAATCGTTTCGCCGTGTGTCCTGGCGTCGAGTGGGACCCCTTCGGCTCGCCCTCTCTCACAAGCGAGGCGCGCAGCCTAACGGATAGCGAGCGAGGTTCAGGAGTGAACTGTCTGCGGAACGGATCTCTACTGCTTTTATTTTTACCCTGGGCCGGGAGCCGATTTCGGACTTCGGACTCATTTCGGACTCACCCGGACGGGGGAGCCGGGCTCTCGGGCCACACCCGAGAACAGTGCTGAATTTGTAACATTCTGGGACAACGCGCGGGCTGGTCCGACGGAGTCGTTTTCGGGCTTGTTCCGTGACGGGGCTGTTTCTGGGGCTGGAAATTTTTAAACGGGTGACATAATCTGACCCTTACTTGCTGTGCGTGCTCGGCAGAAATACTAACATACACTCGTAGTCCTGGTCGGTTATCCCCACACTGTCTGAAGAAAAGATAAACAGTGACTAACAATTCCCTGTCAGTGGGAAGAAAAAACTTCGCGCATGCGGTCGCCGCCGGGGCCAATTCGCTGAGAACTCTCAGAAAAATTAACACAGCTAGAACTTCGCTCGTGTAGCTAACTTGTTGGATGTTGCATAGATAGGGATTAGCTAGAAAGCTGATATAATATAACCATTCACCCTAAAATTGACTGCCCATATGCTTGTAATGTTAATTTCTGCATGCAAAAGGACCTGCCTGTTTTTATCTCACCATAAGAGTGAGATGGAGTGCGGCAGACGCCTTGCAAGAACAGCGAACGGGAGGCCATGACAAGGAGGCGGCTGAGCAGAACCGACACCCTCAATGCTTGACTTAATCGTTCTTGCCAAGAAACCTCGTATATGGTTGAAAAGTCTCCCCAAATACGGGTTTTGAGCAATTCTTGAGCCAAGTATTGCGCAGCAGGCATGTATTTGGGGCAATAGTTGTAACAAGCAGAATTGCCAAGGAAAGACAATTTTGCTTTAACGAAGAATTCAGAATTGAGGGTGGATAGAGGCAGGAAGACTCGCGGGGTGCCGAGCACTTCCCGTGTACGGCCCCACGCCGTAATACACAGGCCACCTCTGCATAGCATTCTTCATCGACCGTGTGGTTCAGCGCCCCGCCGGCACTTGTTTCGAGTGCTCTCTGTTGGGCCGTGACGCACACCGCACTATGCTAACGAGTTGCTTGGGGGAATCCCACTTCGGCGTGATTAGAGGAGTCAACACACAGAGTCGTGTATTTAACTGACGATGAGGTAAAAATTTCAGCCCAGGAATAGCAAGGGTTCTCGATAGACTACGAACACAAACTCAGAAAAATGAATTCTCGATTTAAGATACGAGCAGTGTTGGGTAGTATCTAGATAAAAGTATCTAGATACTGTATCTAGATACTTTTTGGGTATCTATTATCTTTATCTAGATACAATTTCGGGCTGGTATCTAGTATCTGTATCTAGATAATATTCCCGGTATCTATTATCTGGATTTTAAGATACGCTTAGTAGATACTGGCTGGTATTATAGAAGTCCCGCGCCGCCGTTACCTCGACCACAGCTGTCAAGGGGATGCCCCGCGGTGACAGACTCAGAATTCGATGAAACTTTTTTTGCCGTATAAACTGCCCACAAGACCCCGAGATACAACATTTTAGCTGTCCTTATCGGCTAGTTCCGGAGATATTAATTTTGAAAGCATTAGAACGGGCTTAAATTGAATAAAACTGGCGCCAACGAGGAATTTTCAAAAAATTCAAAATACTTTCCTAAGGCCAATGTGTCTAAAAAAGGGCTCGTTAGGACTGAAATTTCAAGGAAAACGCCGTCTTCACAGCCGTTTTTGAGATATCGGCGTGTTATGTTTGGGAATCATACTGGACACGTTTCTAAGAAGGGATTGTTTGATTCATATACATAATACGCCGATATCTCAAAAACGGCTGGGCTTACGGCGTTTTCCTTGAAACATCAGTTCCTGTGGGTCCTACTTTGGCCACATTGACCTTAAGTATTTTGAATTTTTGGAAAATTCGTCGCTCACACTAGTTTTATTCAATTTAGGCCCGTTTTAATTCTTTAAAAGTTAATATTTTCGGAACTAGCCGATAAGGGTAGCTAAAATGTTCTATCTGGGGGTCTTGTGGGCAGTATACACTGCAAAAAAAGTTACATCGAATTCTGAGTCTGACACCTCGGGGCATCCCCTTGTGAGCAGCGCCTCGCTCTGTACGCGTCGGCGTCGGCTTTGCTAACAGGCTGGCTGGCTAGCTGTACATGTTATTATTATTTTATAAGTGTCAGATTTCCAAAACTGCAAGCAGATCATCACTTAGAGCTTCTTATTTTAAAAAAATAGTATCTGTACATGTATCTGAGATACTTTTAAAGTATCTATTATCTGTATCTAGATAGAATATGAAAACTGTATCTAGTGTCTGTATCTAGATAACATTTTCACCAGTATCTAGTATCTATATCTAGATACAAAAAATAAGTATCTGGCCCAACACTGGATACGAGATCCTTGATTCAAGGCAAATTTGCCCTGAATCAAGGTTTTTGCATTAAATTAAGTCTAATTTGACCTTGGCTTGCCTTAAAGTCTATTTTAGACTTCATTCGAGGGAACATTTTTCTCGGTCTTAACTAAAAGTAGACTCAAAGCAAAGTTTTAGTCTTAAATCGAGTCTCATTTGCTCTTTATTGAAGCTAAAGTAGACTTCAACTTTTCAAGAATACGTTATGCACAAATTTGGTTTATGTATAATATTGTCCTCAAATACACTAAAATTCTCACGTAAACTGCATGCATTATTGTGCACTCATAACTATTTAGCAAGTGAACTGTAGGATTGTTATTGTAGGAATTCAACATGTGTTAAAATTCTTACATACCATCAGTGTTGCTAGACGCTTGCCGCGGGAATCCGCCAACAGAGGGCGCGCGATGCGCCAAAAAAGCGCCAACGTTCAAACCGCCAAGAGAGCCACCGCGTCATCAAAAAGAGCCCAATTTGGCGCTTTTTACCTACTTGTCAGGCCAGAGGAGAAATAATACAGTACAACAATTAAGAGGCTCTCTTTTTCGGGCGTTTGCCGAATCGATCCTACCAAACGATTTCAAATAAATACATGAAGAGACAAGCAAAACACAATGCGATCGTGTTAACCTCATTGAGGTTATAGTACACTTAGGAATTGAAAAACCGTGTTACTTGCCTTTTAGTCTGGAGTCAGCCTCCCACTTTGGGTTATACTTTTTAGAGTATTTTGCCCACCTGCCCATGATGCACCCCACCACAACCACAATCAGAACTAACCCGCCACAACGAAAGCACCGCCCGGTATAAATAGTTCTACCTCTCCAACCAATCCCGTTGGACGGAGCGACAAAACAGATGACAAACGCTGATGTTGTGCGGTGGTGGGGGGAGGATTTCCAATACTGCCAACCTGCTCCGAGTCGAAAAACGGCCATTTCTGGAAAATAGCCCAATCGGCGCTTAATTTAAACCAAAAAGAGCCCAATTGGCGGAATAGCGCCAAACGCGAATTTGAGCCGCCAACCGGGCACCGAAAAGAGCCCAACGCGCCATGCGCCTGTCGTGGAGGGGCGGTTCAGTGACTTGGGTGTGTTAGGTTAGGTTAGTGTAGGTTTGGGTAGGTTAGGCTCAGGCAGGTAAGGGTAGGTTAGGACTGGTTGAGCGGCATTAATAACGAAAGGACGATGTAAGACACGTTCGGAAGCCAGTGGTTGCGACCGTGCGGAGAGAGTGACGCCCGCAGGGCGTCCTGCTGACTGATTGGCCCTGCAGGGTCGTAGTGGTCAGGTGCCAGCCGCCGGCAGGCCAAGGTAGGCGTGCGCCAGGCGTGGTGTGGCGGAACAGTGATTCGCGACGAGCGAAGCCTGTTACGCCACTCCACGCCTCGCGCACGCCTACCTTGTATTAGAGTAGAAGGTGTAGTTTCAATTCCAGTATCCTTTGTGAATAAGACGGTTCAATTGGTCCTTATTGGTTGTGAAAAAGTTGTATTGGCTGAGCGATAGCGAAGCCCTTACCCGACTAGGTCAAAAATGTTTTGTCTGTTTGTCCGCGCGATTTCTCGAGAACGGTTAGACGGAGAAAGCTCAAATTTGGACCACTTTTTTCTTGCATCATAGCAGAGTCAACCTCCCATCAGGGGCACCGTGGCCCAAGCGGTTTCTTAGATACTTTTCACAAGTGGTCTAAAATTTAATATCCGCCGGTTAGGTGAGGTCAGTACGCGCCATGAACCTGTCGTGGAGGGGCGGATCAGTGACTCGAGTGTGTTACGCTCGGTTAGGTTAGTGGAGGCTTGGGTAGGTTAGGCTAAGGCAGGTAAGGGTAGGTTAGTACTGGTTGAGCGGCATTAATAACGAAAGGATGATGTAAGATATGTTCGGAAGCCTGAACATGAGCGTGGTTGCGACCGTGCGGAGAGAGTGACGCCCGCAGGGGACTCCACTGACTGATTGGCCCCGCAGTGTCGTGTTCGTCAGATGACAGCCGGCGGCAGGCCAAGGTAGGCGTGCGCCAAGGGTGGAGTGGCGGTACAGTGATTCGTGATGAGCGAAGCCTGTTAAGCCACGACGCGGTCTGGCGTACGCCTACCTTGATAATGCCGCTGAACCAATTCTAACCTACCCTTACCTGCCTGAGCCTAACCTACCCAAACCTCCACTAACCTAACCGAGCCTAGCACACTCGAGTCACTGATCCGCCCCTCCACGACAGGCGCATACTGACTTTACCCAACCGGCGGATTTATAATTTTGGACCACATGTGAAAAGTATCCAAGAACCTGCTTGGGCTACGGTGCCCCTGGGTGGAGATTGACTCTGGTATGATGCAAGAAAGATGTGGTCCAAATTTGAGCTTTCTACGTCCAACCGTTCTCGAGAATTCACGCGGACAAACAGACATACAAACAGACAAAACATTTTTGACCCAGTCGGTCCAGGGCTTCGCTTTCGCTCAGCCAACAACAGTCTCTATACCATTCACTGCAAGTGGCCATTCCAAATAAGCACCAATAAGTAGATTCCTGAAACACTTAACCGAAAGTGCTGCATCTAACGTGACATAGATAATATTTCCATCAATGTTAAAACAGCCTGGTTTTACAACGCCATTCTCCTCATACTTGTACTTTTGCAGCAATGCCTTTGAGAGTGCTACACGGAGGAACCCTGGTCGCAGCAAATGAAACATACCGTAATTCCAATCTTTGTCAAAAAGTTATACACCTGCGTAAACAGTCTTTGAAGCCTCGCTTGATTGGCCTGTGCTGAGGAAAATGCGATGGCGACTGGGAAGTGCCATTTTGAGAGCAGGCCCTGCACCTGAAACACCTAAAGTTTGTCGGCAAATTTACCAGTTCGATTTCTTGAGCAAACATTATATTCGCAGCCTCATCCATAGCCGGGCCAGTGCAGTACCATAATCTTCATAACCAATAATACTACCATCTTGCAGAGTTAAAAATGGGATTAAATCGGTCTCATCCCAGATCGCACCAACAACTCTCTGGTATCCTTACATACTTTCAGTACAACTCTGAACAGTTCTAGCAAAAGAACTGTTCTCATCAAACCCACATTCAATGTGTGTGTCCTGCACAATTTTGCGAGGAGTTCTCCTGGAAGGGTGGCCTAAAATCTGTTAGACCCCCACGGCCTCCTGCCTTTTCCATAGAAACACCTACAGCCTTAACATCATCTGTATATCTGCGTCCTCTGGGTTTCCTGCGCTGATTAAGTGCATGACATTCCACCAATTGAATTAATCTCTCACGTTTTTTTGTCCAAGAACTCCTTTATACTTAGTCTTTCAAGTTTGTTACACTTTTTCCCGAGACCATCAATTGTATTTTGTTGAACACTAACAGTAGCCCGCAAAGATCGAATCTCATTTGCCAATTGGAGGAGGTGCTTGTCTGCATTGTTATCATTATCCATCCCTGCATGCAACAGGATTTCTCGCCGGGACAAGCTCTGAAGTGTAACTCGACGTCCTGAAGGTACATAAAAATGATGGGCATCAATTACTTCACATCAAAATCATGATCTGACGATTAAGATCAAGTAAAACTCACCGTCGAGGGGTGGTCTCCTTGGCTCTTTTTCTTTTTGGACCTCTATTCCGGGGAACACTATTCTGTTCTGGGCAAGGAGCTGTGCCCACCAACCGTGGCTCAGCTGTCTGTTGAGGTACCAATGGGAGCACGGGATCCTCGGGAATTGGACCTGTGATGCTCTTAGTGGGGTTGCATGTAATAATAATTGCATCAACCTCAAACAACCCCTCCCTAACTTCACCATCAGGTTCTCTGTAGTTCTGGTGGTAGGCCTAGCACAAATCGTTGAGTGTCCTGTAACAGCCACAAAAAGCCTTCCCACCTTCAACCAATGTGAATCAACAACCAATAAAGCCCATTCATTTTCCAGGCGGATAACCTGTTTGTCTGGAAATAAGGCAATTTTTTAAAACCATGTTGCGTTAATTTAGCCAAGAAAATAGTTTTCCGCTCACCCTTTCTGCCCACCAACTAAACAAATAGGAGTCATCCCCTATCGGCTCCCTCAGGTAATTGTCCAGTTCGTCTGTATTTTCTTCCTCATCATCCTCGTCGCGCCATTTGCTGTAGCAGGACGGCTTAGGTCTTTTTGTAGGAGGCGGTACGTCGGGATCGTTATCCCCGACCATTTTGGACCTGACAGCACTGTGCACCTGTCAAAAGAAAATTGTCAGCAATAGTGTCACTGTAAATGAAAGGGCCCCGTTCGATGCCCTCTATAGGACAAGTTTGTGATTCGAATCGCATCGCAGGGTCTTACGCTGAATCCCAGAACGGAAGTAAGAGGAAGACATACTAGAAGATTAAATAATTGAAACGATGGCCATAGGAGGGGGGGGGGGGGGGGGACTTTCCTTTGCCGTCGCCCCCCCCCCCCCCACCTTCATTTTTTAGTGCACATATGTGTACATACATGCATACAGATATACACACGTGCGTACGTGTTCTATCTGATTTCTTTCGTGCGCGGGGAGCATTTTCAGCTTTCTGAAAGGTGGCCACAAAAATGTGCCAATTTTGTGATCGAACTGTGACTGGAAAGTGCGGTCGAGCTCCTGTATGAGACGCCGTTTTATGGCAGCAATTAGAGGGCTGTCAGACTCCTGGGACTGGCAGTGTTCTACCAATAGGGTGTTACTGAGGAGTGGCAGGTGAATGGTCGGCGATGAGTCTGCCTGGAGTTTCACAGACTCTATTTTGAATGGCGTGAGGAGGTCGACGAATTCTCCCAACAGCTCTTTGGGAATGCCATCAAGGTATTTGGCCCTTTGCCCCCTTAATTCTAGCTTCAGAGACAGCTGTCATAAAAATAAATGAAAATCTATTTAGAAAAAAGTTCTTTTTCGTTTTCACGAAATCTTACTTTTCATGGAAGCATAGGGCGTCTTTTCTGCAGTGTCGTTATTTACGAAGAGAGTTTTACTATTTTAAAGTTACTTCCCTTTCCTACCTGGTCGTAATCGGTGTACACAGACTGAAACATATCCAACGAGGTGTTCCACCTGACATCATATTCCTGCTTGAGGGTTACAAGCAGCTCATCCATGCTTTCATGAATGCTTTCCATGTGTGTGACAGTGTATTTACAGTTTTGATGGATGAATGCATATCCCAAAACAAAAAATACTTCCATTAAATGAATTTTAATTTTCTTGGTAAACACACTGCACTGTTAGAAAAATTCCAGCGTCAAAACCGCTGAGTGGTCCTCGGGGGCCAGGATTTCCAATGTTAAAAGCAGGTTCACGATTTTATGAACGTAAAAATAAGAAAGTATTCGGCTCGAACCGGGGTCTATCTGTCCGGCGATTCGACGCTTTACACAGCGCGGCTACACCGACATTGTAAGAAAAGGCCGTCCGTCTGACTGTCACAAGCTGCGGCGCCGGCTTGCGGGCCACGGGACGCCGAACTAAGAAGCCGAGGCAACAATAACAGAAAATTAAAATTTATTGAAACGATATTTAAACGCGATACAACTAACCTTGGTAATGCATTGAGGCAAATCACAAATTTGCAATTTTTTAGGAGTCATGAACCTTCTGATATTTTAACCGACGACAGCACATTTGGTTTTCACAAGACAATGACGGTCGCATGGCCGCGGCCAGCCGCGGCGCGCGGGGCCCGCGGGGCCTGCTAACTTGCCAACAATGGTTTCAGAAGGGAACGTAGAGAGGAGAAACTGGTGTATTTTTTATTATGATTTGAATACTTGTACCTGATGTAATTATAAGGTGGCATATGATATAAATATATTTTTGATAGTTTTTGGTTCATACAGATACAGTGATGGTAATGTGGATACGGAGAAGTAAAAATGTGCAGAGGGGAGGGATATGTAGAAGCTAGAGAGGCTTGAGAGTGGGAACCCCTTTTAATGTAAACTTTGAATTTTTCGATCTGAGCTTATAGGATTTTTTGAATGAGAGTTTGTAATTTATTTGATGAAAATATATTATTTTAAAACTTATGCAATAGATATTAAAAGTGAATGAAAAAAATTTGAAACCTAGGAATAGTAAGCGTGGTGAGGGAACTCATAGGCTTTGAACGGCAACAATGGTTGGGAGGAGGAGAGAAGAAGCGTGAAAGTCGCTGCAAAGGGCTCCTCGCTCCGCTCGGACCCAAAAAACCACAGAGAAAACCACGGAAAATGTCTGGACAATTTTTGTCACGGAAGGTTCCGTCCTTATTCCGTTGTGTGCATGTTCCGTGCACGGACATTTCTGTGCACGGAACATTCTGTGCACGGAGGGGTCGATCTACAGAAATTATCCGTAAAATCAAATGGGGATATGAAAAATATGAGTGTGCAGGCATCGAACCTCCGCCCGTGTACCCCGTACACTGACTCGGTACCCCGAGAACACTTGAGAGCCGTACTTATATCCGTTGTTGTATATAAACACCCTTTACTTGACTGTCGGCCGGGTGACGCAGAGAACTTCCGTTCTTGCCGGTTCTTGTGCAGACTTGTCTGTGCACGGAGCGTACAGTGCACGGAGGGTTCCGTGGACGGACACGTCTGTGTACAGACGTCTCCGTGCACTGGATTTCTCTGTGCACAGACACGTCCGTACTGGTTCCGTGATTCAAAGTTCCGTGCCTTTTGCTCAGAAATCCTCGGAAATTTTACCAGTGTGTCACCTTCACGGGAAGCAACCAAGGTCATAATTTCTGCGTAGAGCGATCCTGCTACATCCACTGTCTTGTGTCTTTTCAGCAGGACGTCGAAGGGCTTAAGCAAGGCCACGAGGTCCTCTACGTTTCCAAGGGAAATTTTATTCATTAGTTCTCCATTTCCGTCGTCGTTTAGTATCTTTGTGATCTGTGAAGAGGAGAGAGATGAACAGATTTGTCTTGACATTGCCCCCCCCCCCCCCTCCTGCCCCCAGGCACCTTACTTTTCGAATTCTCGAAATCAAATAGGTTTTGCACGACAAACTGATCCTTTTGGAGTGTGGACCCATGTCGGAAATTTTGGTTGCGATACGACGCCATTTCGTAGTGCCGCGGGGGAAGAAAAAAGTTTTTTTTCGGAAAAAAAGAAAAAAGGAAAACACGCATTAGCTGTTTCTGCTTGCAAATGTGCATCCTCCTCTCTTTTAACGCCAAAATATCCGAAAACGTGAGAGACGCGTTTTCCTTGAAATTTGAAATCTACAGGTCCTACTTCTGTCGAATCAATATTAAGAGTTTTTTAGGGGGCTTCTTTTTTTACCGTAGAGGGGCCTTTACGGATTCCGCGGTACCACCACATGACTTATCGCAACTAGAATTTCGGACACGAGCCCAAACACGAAAAAGATTATTCTGCCATGCGAAAATTCGTAAAATAAGGTGTTCCCCCCCCCCCCCACCCTGGTACCGTCTCCCAACTATCAGTGTACAGCAGACATGTTTCAGAGATTACCTCATCAAACTTCTTAACCAAAGCCTCCAGCATAGGTACGTCTGACGGTGGGGTGCACGCAACTCGGCCCTTTTGGGTGATGGGCACTTCCCGTGGCAGTTTCTCATTGGCCTTTTGAGCCGCGAACTTCACATACTCTATGGTTTCATCATCGGGGGGCAGAAGGCTAATCGCATTTTTTTAAACCGTAACTGCGTGCACTTTTTACAACAGTGCTCAGACCATGAGCAGCACAGTTAAGGCGGGCAAACTCTGCCAATGCTGCCTTAATATTGGACCCCTAGTCGGTGGTGAAAGTGATTTTTCTCACTTGCTCTCTGAGAATATGCAGAGCAGAAAATTGCAGGTATACCTCAGCCATAATGATGGCGGCAGTGGCATGTTCCTCTGTAAAATGGACCGTAAATGCTGTCCGGGTTTCAAGCTTGGCTATGCTGTCGCTGAAGGAAGCAATATGCAGCACCACCGTAACAAAATGTAGTTTCTTTGTGGACTCTACCCACATGTCCATTGTGGCGGAGCATCGGTCCTCAATGCTCTGCAGAATTTTGGGAGATAATTTCTCCCTAACATCAGAAGCGATGTCACCCATGTGTTTCCTGATTGTTGTCCGGTCGGGTAGCAGAAGCTCTGCGTCAACCCGGTCTGAACTTGAGCCAATGTCGATGAGGTCCTGGGCAAGCTTAAGGAAACCTTTCCCTCCACGATTCGGAATGGGGAGAGGCCCTTGGCACAACACAAAGTAGCCGATCGCAGACCTTTTTTTTTTATATTCTTGGCTTGGCTGAAATAAAGGGCCTGGGCGTGACTCTGCAGCTCTCGCGGTGTCCTCTAATTTTGGCTGCCACTGCCGTCTTCACACAACGGTGCTTTAAGAGTGTAGATGTACCTATTTAGACACAAATGAAGTTTATATTGGCAAGGTCGGCCTCATCGGAGAAGAGAGTACAGCTTTTCCTGTCCCTATTACAGAACGCTACCTACATTGCCGTTTTCAAAACATGGCATAGAAATCCCCCTCCCCACCGTCTTATGACACGATGTGACTATTTATACACTCACTCCCCAAAATCGGCAAGGTAATTTATGTACGTCCCCTTGCTCTCTAAGATAGGCATTTTCAACGTGGCTCTCGAGCGTAAGGAGAAGAACAATAAAACGAGAACGGGTGCAGTCGCCGATGAGTATCTTGGTGGGTTGCCTTTTATTACTGGTCAAACATGCAATTACCGCCAAAATATCGAAAATTCTGTTAGTTTTTGTGTAATAAACGTACGCATACGAAATACGGTGCGCCGTGGCTGGCCCCGAGACCGCAGTGGCCGAGCGCCGAGCGAAGTACGACTACATGGACGCGTCCCGCGTGAAGTGGAGCTGGAGCGCGCGCAGAACGCTCAAGCGCGGGTGGTCGCGGGAAAAGGTACCGGGTGTCCAGGCCAGTGCAGCGCAGTAAAGGAATTGTCTACTAGCCAAGGCCTGGTGGGCCTCCTGTTGTGCTCGCAGCAGAACCGGCAGGTGCAGCTAACAAAGTGTGGAGCGCCTGCAGACTATGGTAGACAGCGCTCCTACAATAGATTATTTAGATTTCGCCAGATTTCACCTATTTCTAAACCAATTTTTGTCTTACAACACCTACATGATACCTGACTAAAGCAAACTCAGCTAACCTAATCGTCGCCGATCCAGTCTCCAACTTTTGTCTTGCAACACCTAAATTATACTTACGCAAAGCAGCAAACAGCCGACCTAACCTAGTCGCGGCGGATCCAGTCTGGGCATATACCTCTTTCTCTCTTTATATATATGGAATGGTGTAAAAAGGGAAAAGGGGGAAAATACAGGCATATATATATTTTCCGACCTTTCCCCCTTTTTTCCGACATGTATATACATTTATATATATATGTATATGTATGGTATGTTTGCATATAGCTACATTTATAGATGTAGCTAAATAGTATTAGGAAGATACCTCTGCTTAACTATAGGTGTACGGGGGGGGGGGGGGGGGGGCGTCGTTGTCGGTACTGGAAAAGTCCGAAGGAAGGGCTTCGCTCGCTCTGCTCGCTCACCAATTATCATCGCCCTCATCTGAGGGGCCCGCACCGCGTTATCACCCATTGCAGCGGAGCCGATAACCGTTGTGTTGATGTGCGAATGCGAAACTAACAACAGTTTGCTGTGTGTGTGGGGGGGGGGGCTAGACAGACGACGACTGCGCGCCGCGCCACCTCCAGGATGGGCAGGCTCGGCTGGGGCCCGCCGCACCGTCCGCTGCTGTCGCTGTACGGCCAGCGCAGCGCCGCTCGCTCTCGCCCAGCCGCTGGCTACGGCTAGGAGCCGGGCGCCGCGTCGAGCCGGGCGGCGGTTCAGTTTTGGGACCGCTTTTAGTCCGGCACCCCGGGCCCGCACTGGCACCGGACCTCTCCCCCCCCCCCCCCCCCCCCCCGGCCACTGGTGCAGCGTGACAGCACTGGAGGGAGGTCTGTCTGTCTCTCCGCGCCGCCGCCTGGCCTGGCACCGCTCTTGGGCCTGGACAGGGACCGCATCCCATCTCTGCTCAAGGCAGGAGTCTGAAATTGAAGTTTATTTATTAGAGTCTCATGTACAAATAGGGCGGAGCCCCGTGAGCGTACTGAGACTGCTGTCATCTCACAGTATAGATTACAAATAAATTGTCAATTTAGTATGATAACAGGAGGACCGGTTCGGTGGGACCAACCCTCCCCTCTACCCGTGAGTACGCACAACAAGCCAAAGGACCCGAGACTCAGAGCGAGGCGTGCATTGTCGGGCCGCCGGGCCAAGCCGGGCGGGGACAACACCTCGCAGGCCAGGGCTGGGCGGCCCACGTATGAAAATAAAGCGGTGCACTGACCGTTACTGTGAAACTGTAATTTTAAAACTGCCCCGTTCCATTACAAAACTGATACAAACCATCAAATATCCTTCAATTTTAAAAAAACAAATTTAAATAAACTCATAAAACTTAAATGGACGGTAACGTAACCAACCGAAACCCGTGCAGAACTCCGGGCCTACCAGTGTCTCACAGAGTGGGACAGTATTTTTAAATTTTGTCGCGTTTCTTTTTTATAAGGATTGTTAGATTTGTTAGGTTAGGGTTAGCCGTTGCGTGTGGTGCGCCTGCAAGGCGCACTCCGTCGAGAGCCGGGACGGGCTGAGGTTATCGATTATAATCGTTACAAAAACATGTTCCACCGGACACATCTCGACGCCGGCAGGCCAAGCTGGCCGAGTCCCCCTGTCGAACCGATGTGTCGGTGC
Organism: Megalurothrips usitatus; assembly: GCA_026979955.1. Taxonomy (NCBI): domain Eukaryota; kingdom Metazoa; phylum Arthropoda; class Insecta; order Thysanoptera; family Thripidae; genus Megalurothrips; species Megalurothrips usitatus. The sequence goes on from CM049606.1 coordinate 10,001,754, forward strand.
AGCGGAGCGGAACCGGCACCGAAGTTCGGCGGCGGGACGGTCCAGCTTGTTTACACTAATGACGTCATACGATGCACGACGCGTAGAGACACCGCCCGCAGCCGTGACTCGCCTGTCGAAAGAGCAGCGCCTCGGCGAGAAAGGTGGCAGCTGCCAGGTGTACGGGCTCTGCAGCCCGCTCAGCAGCCGGGCCGGGCAGTCCGCGCAGTGGCACTGCGGGGAGTCATCCTGCACGGCATCGGCCGCCCCAAGCTCGTCCCGCTCCGGGGCCGTCCTCGGGGGTTGTGGGCACGGGCCGCACCGGACGCGACGCCACCGCCGGCATGGCCGCTGGCGTGACTTTCCGGTACCTCTGAAACAGAAATTGTGATTGTCCCTAAGATGGACCGGGCGATGTTGGCTGTGGCCGATCCGGATCGACCTGTGTTGCTTACACCTATCCCAGGCCTATGCTCGACCCGGCAAGGATAGGTGCGTGCAACATGGCCCGGTAAGAGTCGGGCGAGGTTGGAAGTATGATAGATTGGACGGAATTGAGGGAACTTCATTTATTTGTTGGTGCAGTCTGAGCTCCCATGACACTTCGAGTTGCACGAGACCCCGGTGCTCCTTCAACTGCACCGCTTGGTCCCACACCCCTGCTTACAGTTACACCTAGCATATCCTTGCCCCCCCCCCCCTGTGATGCTGGACGTTGTTGCCAGCCTGCCAGACGTTTATCTTCCTGTCGAGTTGCACTTCCTCCACCGACAGGAACTTCTCCTTACTTATGGCGAATTGGTTTCTCGTAAGGGCTCTCTCCAGGACTCCGTGCCTGTTCCCCACCCTGTAGAGATCATTCTCCAGGACCTCGACGACAACAGCCGTTATGTTTCTTGGATCTCCACTTGACGGGTCCACATCGTCGACGGGGATGGTGACAGTGTCGCCCACTTCAGGTCCAGGGAAGTTCCGCGAAGTCGTTCCGGCCATTCTTCCTGCTTGCTTCAGTTAGCGCGCGCCGCAGCCTGGTGGTCTCGGCTTGCCTCTGCTCGGCGGCACAGAAAGCACTATCCTTGGAAGGTACAGCGAATGTGCACGGAGCGTCCACACAGCATGAATCACGGTAAGAGCAGGAGAGGCCACACTCAGCACACTTCTGTAAGTTTTTCTAGTCTTTCTTCAAATGTTGCTCGGTTGGGAAGAGCCGACGCGTCGGCAGTCAGGGTGCCCGTTGAAGGTGAAGGTGAAGCCATGATTTTGAAAACTTGAATCTTAGAACTTAGAACAGTGATCGGCGCGGCATCGAGCAAAGTAGTTGCTATGAAACTGCGCACTGTTGCTCCATTCCCTCCAATTTTTCATACTTCCGGCCTCGCCCGACTCTTACCGGGCCATGTTGTGCGCACCTAGTCTTACCCGGTCGAGCATAGGCCTGGGATCGGTATGAGCAGCATGGGCCGATCCGGACCGGCCACACCTAACATGACCCGGTCCATCTTAGGTGTGCCCGGCCTCCGGACCTGGACCGTAACGTATATTAGTGAATTGCGATGTCCAAGATTTTTTTTGAACTGCACTTGGTAATGGTACAGTGATGGCAATCAAAACTACTGTGAATTGCAATTTAGTACATTGATAAAGTGTACTTTGTGATGTATGCTCAGATTTTTACATTGTAATGTACAAAAATGTACATTACCGATTAGCGTTTTGCATAAGTTTGATTCTGAGATAACGGATCACTTCCATTGTTCGCGTCATACACGCATGCAGTTTCGTGTACTTTCCGTAACTTCAGTCTCTGAGAGTTAAAAGAGAACAACTGAGGCTCCCTTGCACGACTGTCATTTGATCGCCGCCAACAGGACCGGACTGGCCGGGCGGATACGCAGGAGTTTCCACGTAGGCCCCCGACATCCACTGAAACGAAATTTAAACCTGATGGACAACTAAACTGATTGATGTAATTCGCAAATTTGTAAGTTTTTAAGAGTCATGAATATTTTGATATTTTAACAGACGACACCGCACTTGGCCCTCACAAACCATGGCCGTGGCGCAGGGCTGCGCTGGGCGGGGCCCGCTAACATGCCAACAATGGTTCTAGGAGGGAAAGCAGAGGGGAGAAACCGATGCGTTATTAGACGAAATAATATCATTTGAATAGTTTTACCTACTGCCTTGACATGGTAGCATGCAAAATAAAAATATTTTTGAAACCTTTTACTTCATGCAGACATGGTAATGTAAGAACTGAAAAGGAAAGAAAGTTGCAGAGGGGAGAAATGGAGGGTCGTTTCTTGAGGCAGTTCAACCAACATTTGAGTATGTGAAGAACTGCTGGTGTTTTGGACTTTGTAAATTGAATATCATGATAGAGAAAAGAATGTCTTCATAGTTCCGAAGCATGGGGTGAAAGAAGATCTGAAAATGTAGGAAAATGAGTCAATCAATTTTTTCAGGAGATGGGCAGCCGTCAGGGAAGCGGATGTTCTAGTCAACAATGGTTCGCCCAGTGGGAGGAATAAAAAAAAAGCGCCGATGCCGTCGCTCCGCTCGGGCCCAAAAAATTGGGAGGCTTAGATCTCGCTGGCGACGTGTCACGACAATTTGATAAGGTCAGGGCACCGCGGAGCTCCCCCGCGCGGCTCCAAGAGACATCAAATGGCCGCGCATACATGAGTTTTGCCTTGTGACCCTGCTGAGTGGTCGTGACACATAGTCACCAAGAGCCGAGCCTCACAATTTTTTGGCTGAGCGATAGCGAAGCCCTTACCCGACTAGGCCAAAAATGTTGTGTCTGCGTGTCTGTCCACGCGAATCGCCGAGAACGGTTTTACGTAGAAAGCTCAAATTTGGACCCCATCATACCGGAGTCAACCTCCCCTCAGGGGCACCGCAGCTCAAGCGGTTTCTAAGATAATTTTTACAAGTGGTCTAAAATGTAAAATCCGCCGGTTGGGTTAGGTCAGTATGCGCCATGCGCTTATCAGAAAGGGAAGTAAAGGGAGGAAAGAATGTACAATGACAACTACTTATACTCCAAAGAATTGATGGGAGTAGCAAGGTACTGGGCATTGTTGACCTAAATATATTCAATATGCAAAAATCAGGTACAAACACACAGTAAAATAGGTTATCACAGTATCACATTCATAATATCTTTCTCAGCAGCAGTTTCCTCATTTGACATTGTAGTTGACACATTTAGATAATGTTTATTCAGAACATCAGCTGTCACTGGAAAATCAACCACTTCATTTGCTTTCGTCTTACCTATCCCAAGTTTTCGTATATTAGCCCATATTTTGATAGCAGAATCATTATTGTCATTATTGTTATAAAGATACCATGACAATGCTTCACCTGTAAATATCTTATTGCCTGTTTTGTTCTATTTTTTAAATGATTGTGGTTCTTAAAGTCTTAAGGATCCTTTGCTTTTAAGAATTTTTCTCTAGCTTTATCTCTTTCATCAATCATTTGTCTAATTTTGTTTGTCATCCAGGGAGGGGCCTTTATATTTAACCTTCGCAGTTCTTACTGGAGCATGTTTAGTCAGTAACTCTACTAGGAAGTTATTTAACAACTCTACCTTGCTATCACAGCTGTCTCGGTCATACACTTCATGCCAGGGTACATAACTTTCATCAGCACGAAGAGCATTTGCATCCACATTTTTGAAGTCCCTGTAAGTTATTATCTTATTCTTGACAGGTGGCATTATTAATTCTAAAACAGAGAACATAAGGTCATGGTTCGAGAAGCCGGGGGCAACACATTGTCCAAATGTTATCACCCTGTCATCACAGTTACCTGCAATCACATCAAGAATGGAACTACAGCTGTCAAGTTAATAGGTTGCTTTAAATGGAATATAAGTACGATCACACAACTCCAGTTTATTTACCAGTTTGGTTTCATAGGCCCCACTCCCAAACCTGGCATTACAATCACAACACAATGGAGTACTTATAGTGTAGCAGGAGGTTGTATATCTCGTCTAATAATGTTTCAAGATATTCCACCTTTGGTGGCCTGTAAACACAAGACACTAAAATTGTTTCCTTTTTACATTTCACCTCCACACTTACAAACTCAGGGCGTTGCTTCTCGCCACTAGACTTAGCCAGTGACCATGCTTTAAGTCTAATGTACATGCCCCCCCCCCCACCAGTTTCCCTCCTGTTGACATGAAACACCTTATTATTAGGAATATCTATCCTACTACATACCTTCACGGAAGAAAGTCATTTACTCCTTTAACATCCAAATCACTGTTTGAGAACACATCCCAAAACTCTGAAAAGTGAGTGGGATTGTTTAGAGATTGATGCACCACTTTGAATTTATCTTTGCATTTCTCCGCAATTCCTCCCAACACGCATTGAGTTTCCATTTCCATATGGGTTCATGCTGTGTTGCATTTTAAAAGAACTGTTATCTATCTGTTACAGAGAAGAAAATTGAGAAAATCTGGTTCGTCAGTAGGTGACATGATGCATGTTAATATGTATGTATGATGTTAATATGTAACAAAGCACATGAAGAATGGATGGATACAGCGACAGAAAAATAAATAAATACAGCATCAGAAAAAAAGATCAATACAGCAGAACAGAGAACAGCAGCTAAACAGTAGTTAAACAGATCACATGCATTGATGAAAAAGTACATAGAGATTTGTGCATGAGAATAGCATATACAGAAACAGAGGGCACAGGATACTAGGAACATATACAGGGGTTATTTGGGTGGGTGATGAAATCCAAATCACTTTCCGTCACGATTCTCATTATGATAACCTTCACATTACTATGTTCATGTTCCACTAGAATGACCCCGTCTGCCATCCACACTGTTGTTATTGGACCCTGCACCGACTGGGTCTAAAATGTATTGTCTGTTTGCGCGATTTCTCGAGAACGGTAAGACGTAGAAAGCTCAAATTTGGACCCCATCTTTCTTCCATTATACCAGAGTCAACCTCCACTCAGAGGCTCCGCATCTCAAGCAGTTAATAAGAAATTTTACAAGTGGTCTAAAATTGAAAATCCGCCGGTTGCGTTAGGCCAGTATGCGCCATGCGCCTGTCAGGAAGGGGCGGATCGGTGACACGAGTAGGTTAGGTTTGTAGGGGCCTGGGTAGGTTAGGCTCGGGCAGGTAAGGTTGGGTTAGGACTGGTTGAGTAGCATTATTAACGAATGGGTGATGTAAGATACGTTCGGAAGTGAGATTATGAACGCGGTGGCGACCGCGCGGCAAGAGTGACGGCCGCAGGGCGTCCTACCGACTGGCCCCGCGGGGTCCTACTCGTTAGGTGGCAGGTGCCGGCAGGCCAAGGTAGGTGTGCGCCAGGCGTGGAGATGTGTAACAGTGATTCGCGGTGAGCGAAGCCTATTAGGGGTCGTCCACATATTATGTAATCACGTAGGGGAAGGGGTCGGAGCTTTGATTATGATTGATTACGGGGGGGGGGCGTCCCTCTGATTACGTAATCAAGTTCAGCCCTCCCATCGCATTTTTTAGCCGAACTAAAACCGCCGCAGTGTCGGGGCGAAGCTACCCCGCTCGCGCGATGAGCACTCTACGCGCTCGTCGGCGCTGCGCCCAGGCCCGTTTCCTGGAAGCGCTAGCGCAAGCCGGTGGCCGCTGTGTTGAGGCGGCAGGGCACGGCACGGCAAGCCCGTCGCTGCGAGTCGAGCCCAGCTCAGTTCGGCAACGCGTGGTGGTGGCACATCAACATGGCAGAACTACATGCATCATTTGTACGGGCTTTCGCGCTGGCATTTCCCACTCTCTCGGGACCGGAGGCCCAACTGCGGGCCAATGCGGAGGTTAACCTGTAATAAAAAAACCTGTAATTAAACCAAACAATAACAATTGGTTAATTTCTGTTATTACTTAATTATATATATCTTAATTTAAGTAAAATCATTCTAATTATTTTTTATTTCACTTACCGTCTTTAAACACTTAAACAAACGCTGGGTTCACGATTCTTCACGTTTTCTGCAAATTCGGCTGATTACGTAATCTTGGGGGGGGGGGGGCAGGCCGGTGATTACGGTCGTTGACATGGGGAGGGGGGGTCGAAAATCGCCAAAACGTGATTACGTAATATGTGGACGACCCCTTACGCCACGAAGCGGTCTGGCGTACGCTTACCTTGTGATAGGTTTGATTTACTCTCTTCAGGAGGACTGCCCGCACCCTCGAAGCCTTTTTTTTTGTCTTGAAGCAAATTTGACGATGATGGATGGGTCCTGATGTGGGGGTACTCGAGCCCGTCAAACGGCGGGTCGGACGGGCCAGCCACGAATACTGGCGCAAAACAGTCCTTATTGAAGGAGCTGGTAGAGGGGCCGGCCCGGTTGGCCAGCACAGATTGAGTGAACATCCCTGCGAACCGTTCAGGTTGGTTCGACCCACTCAAAGTCACGAAGTTCGATCTTTCTAATGTGTGGTCATTTGGGTCGGCGTGGCTAGTCTGCGGGCCGCAGGCCATACCCAACCGGCCCAGGCGAGGCGCGACCCACCCGGCCCGCCGGCTCCATGGTTCGACCCGCTCGACCGGACCGGCCTAAAGTTGGCCAGAAAAATTTTCTGGCCAGAATTTTTTTTTTGAAAATTTTTCATGCT